>VUQG01042500.1:0-23748 GCA_015106755.1 Etia nguti
GTGTGTGTTTGTGTGTGTTTGCCAATTACAACTAAACTCCACCCATTCAGAGGGTGTGTGTCTGACGGTGCTGTGTGAAGGGTGAAAAGTGTGCCTCAGTGTGTGAGTGTGTCTGTATACAGCCTATTCTCTAAATAACCTGTTGAGCCAGTCAAGCTAAGGCTCAGTCTTTGGAGGCAGGAGGCTCAGCTCAGCTCGGTTCTTCTTTTGCTCTCCACCTCTTCCTTATTCTGCTGGATTTCATCTAAACTGGAGCTGAGTCGCTGTAAGTCACCGGGTTTGGTGTTTGGAGGTTTCCCTGCTTTCACACTGATTTATCACCACTTCCCTGACAGGCTTCACCTCTTTACAAAGTTGACTTTCTGGACTAATGCTAAGATAAGGTTTACTGTTGATGCCTGGAAATTTCTGTAAGTACTTACTGCTTTATTTTTCTATAATTTATTGCATATGTACAGACACTAGAACCACATCTGGTAAGTTATTTTCACACATTAAGGACTGTGTGAAAACTCTGAAGCCTAACAGAAGCTAAACTCTAGAGCTTTCAGTGTCTGTGTGGAAAAAAAGACGATTTATATAATTTAAGAGATGCTTTGAAACAAGACTATAAAAATATTTCCATTATCTTCATTCATAAAACTAATCAGCCAGTGCAAACTTACACAATAGCATCCTAGATGTGAGATAAGATATGAGCCCACTTTGTAGCTGGGTAATGATGACAGGTGAACTATAGTTAATCCTATAAATATGCTATTTGGCTTTTTTTTTAATGTCTTGCCTGTGCATACTTAATTTGAAAACATGCACTTTGGTGTATTTCTATGTATTCTGTGTTTGTATTTGTAAAAGGGTAAAAGCTTTTATTTTAGAAGGTCAGGTAACAGGTGGTAGTTTACCTCTTGATTGGTTTAGTCGGTTTGTTTGTTTCTGCTCAGCTTGTGAAGTGATTTGCAGTTTACCATAAAATAATAAGGAAAAACTGAAAATTGCGTCTTATGTCAAATAAATATCAAATATGTTTCAAACTGCAAAAAGAAAAACTGGGAGAAATGGCTTGTTGATCTAAAGAAGCTAGCCTGGATCCAGATGCCTCGCTGGATACATGTGCTCACAATATGCATGGCGTCGTTTTGGAGGGTGTGCAATCTGCACTCTTTGATGAGCTCCAACTGTTTAGAAATTAACCCTCTCGCTACCAAGCCACTTCACGGCTTCTGCAGTGACTCTGTGTCTACAAATACAATGAATCATCGCCTCATCTGGGTCACAGTGAAGTAAATGGGTAGTGGGAGGTGGGAGGCTTTAAATTGGCCTTTACCTTTTAATTTGAGCTTTACCGTTTTACTTAATGTTAGCTTTTGGAGTCCTCTCTTTATTTGTCTGGTAGGATTCTTTTTTGTAATATGAGATTGCCCAAACAAAACAAATCTAGAGTTCAAAGAATAATGAAAACCAGACTGGTACTAGTAAAAACCTGCTGCCAAATGCCAATGTCCCATTAGATCCCTACCAAAACATAGCTGGTTATTCCTTTGCCCATCTTCCTGGTCTCCACCAGCTTTCACGAGGCTAAGTTTAACTTAAGGTATAGTCACAGCCTGTTTAATTTGAAAGGGGATTGTTAATGAGGAATAAGCTATGCAATTTTTTGAAGCAGCACATTTCACTGCATGATTATGTCCCATTTCTTACAGATATGCTACTGTGTGGAATTCATTTGTGAAGAAATGTGCTGAATAAATAAATTGTCCTTATCTTTTCTTATCTATCCAAATTATGTGTGCTTTTTCTGGCACATATTTGATCTCATGTCATGATCTGTCTTCTCTTAAACATTTGATTTGGTAGCTGCTAAATATTGTTTTCTTGATGAAAAATCATGCTAAATCTTGTTGAATCGTTCACACAGCTGTAAGTAGACCTCTGATCCAGCTTGCGCAAAAAAATACATTCTTACCAAATGACAGTGTCAGAACATACGCGCTATTCTTTGCAAGCCTCTACAAGCAAAGACAAACACCAGTTATAGCCCAAAGCATGCTTTCACACCTGGTGTTGCACTTTTTGGAAAAAATCCAAATGCTGTCCTTCATCTTCAGCCAATAAGCAGTAAAGAAGCAATAAATATGAGAAAATATCCTTCCTCTGTGGCGTTTAAACACTCAAAGGGGGGATTGTCTTCAGTGCTAATGCAGGAACTCTCCAACAGTGGCACACGCTGGTTCATCATCAAAACATCAAACCTGAATTTCTTCCCTGAAAACATGTTCTGTCACGTTTTCCACTGTATATCTTTTTGCTTCTCTAATTATGCCTTTTTTTCCCCTTTTTTCTAGTATTTGTGTTACATCAAACCACCCAGAGAGATTCAAGGAAAAACCTGCTGGAAGGAAAAAAAAAAGAAGAGTGGCAAAATTTGGCTGAAATCACTCAGTGGAAGGATTTTGGACTGAAGGCCTGTCTGAATACTTTTCTCTGTGTCATCAGACTGCATGTGTGTGTGTCTGCTTGCGTTTTAAATGTGCGTAGCTGAAAGGAAATCATGTCAGCGATATACACCTGGGCTTGTTTCCTCCTCTGGATCAGCTTCACCACACAGGACAAAACCCCAGGTAAGACACAAACGCCTCTTTGTCTGTTTCATTTCATCTGATCCACTCACAGGGATTAAAGGACTGAAGGGTTTCTTTGCAGAACCTGACACACAGATCCAGTTTGTTAAGAAAAAAGAAAGAATGAATGCGTCTTAAAGCTGCATGTTGCAAAATTTTTCTTCCTGGAAAAGGAAACTCTCTTGGATTACTCAGGCAGCAGATTCAAGTTTTTTTCCTCTCAGTTAAATTGTGACATCAGAGAATGGAAAAAATTGTCCGGCCACAGCAAGTGAAAGAGCAAACAGCTCCCAGCACCATTGCTAACCTCTGAGATCACTTTTGACTCTGTGACTTCGGTGCTGACGTCTGCGAGGTTTTAATCTGGTCTAAAGAGACTAATTTGGAAAGGAAACAGAAAATGATGCAGCTGAGATTTTAACAGCTAGCTGCATTTCTAAGAGAAGTGTGTTCACTTCCCAAATCTTAATGTGTGCTAAATTGAACTTTACACAAAGGTCAAGTTGATTTGTCTTCCTCTTTAGAGGAAGGTAGGAAGTTTAACTGATAGTGAGCAAAATTTGGTTTGGTAGCTGGTCGGTGCTATCAGTGGTCTGCTGGGTCTGCTACTAGCTGAAGGACCTCGAAAACATCCCCAGAGCTGTCTCTATCAAAGTGCTGATGATGTGGATGCTTTTCCCTTGATTTAAAAAAAAAATGTGCATTGCCTCAGAGCTCAAAGTGTGATGACCATGAAACTGGTTCTAATATAGAGCTTTTCTATCCTATTTTTACACCCTGCTGAAAATCAGAATATCTGTTTAGAAATTAATTGTAGAAAGTTGATGTAGAAGACAATGAATCTACAGCCCTCCTGTGCCTTCATACAGGGGACATAAGAGGGAGGTTCCACTATATGAGGCTTCAAAGATTTGAATAACTGTTTGAAAAGTGCTTAAAGTAATATTTAGAGCCCTTATCTACTTCAAGCATCCAAAAGAAAAAAAAAATACTTCTGCAGAATCATATCACCACAAACATTCAGAGGGAGAGGTTGGGGCCTGTGGCACACCCCTCAACAAATGTCCCAACTTTGTCTGTACTTGTAGTTTACGTGACTTTCAGAGCGTTTTTTTTTTTTTTTTTACTTATACTTATACTTACACTGACAACAATAAAGAGAAAACATTATTTTTCTTGTGCTACATTTTTACTGCGCTTCATTTATCTGACAGCTTTAGTTTCTAGTTTCTAGTTTTCAGTTCTGGATTTTTTAATTCCAATTAAAGGTGTAGTCCTTTCGTGGAACAGGTAGGGAGTTTCCTGTCTCCCTTGCTGAACTGCCATGTTGACTGGGTGAACGGGCAGCGAGGCTTTAGAGAGCCACATATAACTGAAGCCAAAAGCTATTGGCCTTAACTCAGGCATGATGATTTTGTTATTTAAAAAAAAATAGAGACAACAATTAGATGAGCTCTTCTATCTCCAAGCTAAGAATATGAATAGTGTGAACTGTGAAATAGACTTTTAAGGCTTGACTCATCAGATTTAACAAGCAAGTTCAAGGTGGAGGAGAACTCAGGCTAACTGTACTGCTAATATTTGTAATCCCATTTAAAGTTTTAATCTGCTCACCTATCAGTTAACGTGCGTAATTATATTGGGCTGAGTGTTTATTTCATTCAGTAAATGCATGTATGAAGTCCGTTTTCACCCTTTGAAGATAACATATTTGCTTCACTGCAAACATTTCAGCAAGGGCACAAAATGTCATTTCACTGTGTGACAGGAGCTGGCTTTGATATCACTGAGCATTCACGCAGGTAAGCTGCCTGCTACATTGCACAGGTGTGAGTCAGCAGCAGCTGCTGCTGCTTTCAAAGTGGAAATTTACAAGAAAAGGAAGAAGGAGCCAAAAGAGCGGCAGCTTGAGCAAGCAGATTCCATCATAATACTGCCCGAGGCAGAGAGGGTGATGAAAGAAACACTCAAGTGATAAAGCAACGATTAATTCCTCCAGTTATTCGGCAGTAACTGTCAATTTTGCAAACACATGGATCTGAATTTGAGAAAAATCCCCCAAATAAACAAAACAAATAATGATAATCTCTTGGCACAAAGCCAGTGATCTGATTCCAGGTTTGGCTCAGACCTGTCCGAACAGTCGCCCTGACTGAACCTGTCAGGGAGAATAAAGGCCATCTCTGAGCAGGATAATTAGCAAGCTGCATTCATAACTATGGATTATACAGGTCCAGCTCACTGACTCCAGAGCTGAAATGAAGCCTAGCAGGTAGCTTCCTGTGTCAGGACATCTGGCAGTCAAAGTGGCCACACCCCTTACCTTAAGTCTTACTGAAACTCATACAAATGAGCTGTATTAGCATTGATCCCCCTAGACACTTAAAAAAAAATAAAAAGTTAACTAAAATACCAACTTGAACATAGAAACTATTGTTTATACCAGACAGTTTTTGTCAAAATGAAATGCACATGTACACGTGGACACAGCCTCAGTTTCCCTCTAACTATTTGAAGCACTTTTACTGGACAGATCCTGTTGTTAGCATTTATAGTAAGGTGTTTCTTTTCTATATTTGTGTTTCCTTGTGTTTATAGTTATTTATTGTTGAAAGACCTTTAGTGTGTTTTTTGGACATTGATATTTGTGTGAATTATTCACCTTACTGGCTTTGCATGACCACAGTCTGTTTAAAAGATATGGTTTGATGAGTTTTAGGATCTGATTTCTCTCTGCCTGTAGTGTGCTGCATTTGTTTTCATCCATTCCATCGCAGTACTTCCTGATTTTGGTACACCTGGTTTTCAGACCCTTGTTTTCGCTATCTGGACATGAATGCAGATTTGGAGTAGTGGTATGATCTTCATATCTCACCCAAGTAAGCAAGCAGCAATCATGCTTTGCAATCATGCTTTTGCATACAGTATGGAGCACTAAAAATGAAAGTAGACTGGAGTGCTTTTCTCAGAAACTCGGAAGGTTGAGTTCTGATCAAAGCTTTACAAACTATTTGCGGTTCAAGAGGAGGAAATAAACTCAGAGATTGTTTTGGTTGTACAAAAGGTGCAGGTTGGCATCTGTCTTATGTCAGTTACACAACTGTAAAAGTCCTTTTTCCTGCAGACTTTGCCGATAGTTGATGGGAATCTATGGACACACTCATTTGTTTTTCCTTTTTGTGTAATAAAAGCAAAGATATCTTTATAAATCGTAATTGTCAGATAAGGCCCACAACATAGCTCAAACAGATAAACTGTTATCTCATTCTTCTCTCGCTTTGAAAGGTCTGATGTATAAGGAAATACAATTGTATTCAAAGAACCTCTTAATCCTCTTAAGGAGATTGTGATACAATATCTCAGAAAAGAGTCACGGTCTTATTTAGGAGGATTAAGTTAAGAAAGGCTGCTGGTCCTGATGCCATTTGTGGGCACACTCTGAATTACAGTGCTGATCAGCTTAGTTTTTACCAGACTTTTCAGGGGTACATGATAGTGGACAATTCCCCACAATTTGGAAGACATCCACTATATCACCTACTCCGAAAACAAAAAAACTCAAATGAAGGCTGACGTCAGACCAGACCACCTCATTACAACTTGCTTATCAGCGAAGTAAAAGTGTGGATGACGCTAATCTCTTTATATTAAACACAGTCTATAAGCACCTCAAAAAACACAGTTCTCACTCAAGACTTCTGTTTGTTAATTTCTCCTTTGCTTTTAATAAGATTCACACTCATATTCTGATGGAGAGCTTTTAAACTTTCAGATCAGCACCTGATGCTGATTTCAACTTTCTCACTGAAAGAGTCCAACAGGTCCTCAATAAAATATCAGTAGGATTGCATCAAGCTCTGGTTCGCCCCAGGGTTATGTTCTATCACGCCTACTTTTTATTATGCACACTGACAGCTGCAGGATGTCTTATGAGAACAGATTTAAAAAGTTTTCTGATGACACTGTCTTCTTGCATTTGCTTTAAGGTTCTGGTCCTGTTTTACCTGAATTTGTGAAGTGGTGTGAAGTGGCTATCTGGACTTAAATGTGTCAAAAACAAAGGAAATGATTATTAACTTCCGATGCTGTGACACTGAGTAGAAAGCCAACGTAACTTACAATATGGACGTTTAGATAGCGCAGTCTTATAAATATCTCAGGCACAGTCTTTGAACATCAACTAAAGTTCAATGTGAACACAAAGTCGATCGTAAAACGGGGTCAACAGACAGCATATTTGTTAAGGAGGCTGGACTCTTTTAAGGTTATAAGAACATTTTATGCAACGTTTATTGTTCATTTATTAAAAGGCTTTAAACATTTTCTTTTATCTGCTGCTTCAGTTTTTTATTTATTAAGGATAGAAACTCCCTCTGCAGTGTTGTTAAAACCAAGGGTCAGGCAACATGTTTTGTCATCTGAGTTCAGGAAGTTGCTCTCAGGTTGCCGTTACCTTTGTTTGTTCTACATTCCAGTGTAGAACAAACAGATACTTAAAATCCTTCATTCCCTCAGCTGTTAGATCACTTAATGCTGACAGGACACATTTAGATCAATCTTTCTGTGGTTGTTTATTTTTATTGTTTACTATTACTTTTAATGTATTCATTTATTGATTTATTTATTGACCTTATAGTTGTTTGCCTTGACATGGAACAGTGTTTGTAATTAGTAGTTGCGTGAGTTTGACTGGGAGAGTAGGTTGTGTGGGTAAGCTGCAAACAAATTGCCCTTTTTGGGGCATTAATAAAGTTTATCTGAATCTGAGATAAACACCGCCCACTGTTGTTTCCCAGCAGGCTAATGACAAATAAAAGGGCAGATATTAGCTGATAACAATGTTTACATGATAATACTCTGTGGAAAAAAAGGATTCATTGATATCACTGGATCAGTGGATCGGCTATGTAACATGACTAAAGGCTACGCTCTTCTCAAATAGTCAGGGTCTTCTGATGGTGATGAAATCCTCAGTGGAATAAACACAGCCTGCTTGAGCAGTATTAAATGCAATATTCATTAATCCGCTGTAGAAAATAGTCTAGGACAAATGCACTAAATCCTCCAGTTTCTATACATATTATTAAAACCAGCAGCCTTTGGTCTGGTATCAGATCACTGAGCAGGTTTTTAAAACTTAAGTGTATTGAAACTGTACATGTCCAATAAAAGAAGTCCAAATGAGAACAGACAACACGCTCGTGTTCTCGAGCTTTTTGTGAATTCACCTCAGTGCCACTCAAGTTAACCAGTTGAACTATTTGTGCTTCCAAAGACAGCTCAGCAGTCATAAACGTTCTTCAGTGGAAATGAACAAATGAAATGTTTGTGTATCAAAGAAAATCTTATCTCGGGAATCTCTTCAGTCAGACTTCCTGACTGTCTGTCAGTATATGACAGAAAGAATGCTGTTTGTTTTTTCACTTTCACGCGAATGCAGTTTGATTTCCTGTTTGATTCACCTCATGTGGTAAACATTACTGCAGTCTGCTCATGGCTTTCTGTTTCTCACACTTTGTGTTTTGAACAAGATAGTAAACACGAAAGTCAGGTTTTATTTGAGGTTATGTGCTCACATTAAAACATCATTATCAGTAGATCAGCTTAAACATGAGTGTTAAAATCATGTCTCACTGGTGAACAGCAGCTTTCTTGCTCTGCTGCTGTCACGAATATTTGATAATAAAATATTTTTTTATCCAGTGATGATCCAGTAGTTCTTGATTCTCCTCTTTGGTGTTTTATTTCCAAAGCTTGGCTGTTTTGTTTAAACATGCACATCAACACCTGTGTACAATGATATCAGAGGCAAATTCATCATCACACAATGAGTGAACACTTTTCACATTTTGGGATTAAACACATCTTATTTTTTGGTTAAGTTGCTTCCTCTCATCCTTTAACCCTTCATACTTCTCTTCTCTGCAGTATTATGTGTATGAATGTGGGTTTTTGGCTTTGTGAAACACTTTGTTGTCCTCTGTTTGCAGAACATTAATGCAAAAGAGAGTAAACTCTCAATGTGCCAGACTGACAACGAGATGAATGAGTGAATAAAAGATGATGGAACTCATCCAGAGTGTGTTTTTGTGTGTGTGTCTCTTGTAGTTTGGCTTGTTTGATCAGGTGAGAATACAGAGAGACAGGTTATCGTTTACCTTGATCTGAACCAACTAAAAAATCAACAGAATGATACCGATATCTGATAAGCAGCACCTTATTCTTGGAACTTGTGAACTAGTGCAGAGCTCATTAAGCGCGAGTGTAACCCAGTTTTGTTTTGTATAGGTATCACACATATTTTAAAAACATATGAGAATACGATCACTGAGTGAGTGTTTGTGTGTCACTGTGTGCAAAACAAGTAGAATTTACATTGCAAATTTCTTGCAAACTACTCACCCAAATGCCCCTGAGCTCAACAGCTATTCAACTGTAGCATTTAACCGTCACAATTAAGCACCACTCCCTGAAACCTGAACTACTTCTAGTCTAAGTTGAGAAGCCTAAAGCAGGCCTTTGGAGGGGTGTGAAATAATAAAGATAAAGATGAATATCAAGAATAAAATAAAAGATGAACATAAAGATAAGGACTCCTCTATTGTTGCTGCACTTAGGAATTGTCCAGTGAAACTGGAGCAGAGCTTACGTTTCAGCAGACCAGCATGCAATCATTCTTACAAGCTTTGACTCATCACTCAGTCCCAGAATAAAATAGTAAATATAAAAATATAAATACACATAACATACAGTTCTGTTAAAAAGGATATTGCAGCAGTCATGCAGTGTGAGTAATATTGACTATTGTACCATGTTTTGCTAGTGTTTAACTAGTTAAGCATCCACGCCCCCAGAACAGCGGGCAAAAGGGAGGAGATCGCGTGTAATCGGTTATAACACGGGGTCAGAAATATACGTCCCAACATGTGCAGTAGCCACAGAAACCTCTGAATCTCAGCAGAAATCTCACGTAAACCATTTCTACAACCACCAAACAAAGCAAAGACACCAATGAGACACCAAAGAACAGTTACATGATTTTCTGGAGTTAAGTGTGAACCAAAGCATATTTTCAAAGGTGTTATATGCTATGAAATACTCTTAAAGAATTATGTTTGAGTCACAGTAACTTTGACATAGTAACATCTGCAGTACTATTTATACCTCTGATGAAAGCTCACAAGTGTTGGCTTTATTTTGATACCAAGATTGTATACACAGAGTTTGTAATTGCAGAGAAATACTCCATTTATTTTGGGCATTTCATTTTTGAGCAGGAAGCTCAGAAAACCCCTGGGGACTTAACAGGTTAAATAATGAGGGTCAACCAAAGGAGTCCACCATCTACAAACCTTTTGAATTTTCTGTATATTTTGTCTGAATGGTAACTTTGCTGCTATAAAACATGGTGGGATATACTGTCTGAAAACAGTTTCTGTTTCTAAAAACTAGGTGCAGTGATTTTACATGGTTGTGTCGGAGTGTTGTTTTGGTAACACCTGCGTCATACTTGAAGAGCTAACGTGAGCAGCTTAATAATGAAAGGACAACCACATCATTAGTATTACAGATTTCTCCCATATGTTTCTCTTCAGGGGTCTTTAAGTACCGAGTGTCTCTTTTATAACATGTTGGTTTGGATACAGAAATTAAAAAGTGCTAAACTTAATGCAAGATTTCCAGCCTGTTTTGTGTGAAATAATGCATTTTTCTCAAGGCTACTAGCACAATTCTTTTATTTATTTTTATTTCATGACTTTAGTGACACAGGTGTGTCTCTCAACTTGACATTTCTTTAAAAAGAAAGATTACTGTGGTGACAGTTTGTGTTTTCCTCAAACCGAGCTTTTCCAAAGTCCAACCAAGTTGTTTCTCATGCCTAGGCCTAACCAGCAATTGAAAACTAAATTAAAAGTGAGTGAAAATTAAACTAAACCCTGGGATAAAAGAGACGCCAAGTGCAAAATACACCCACACCTCACTCTCCTTTCTGATAAACGTACAACTTATGTCACCACCAATTATCAACAGGGAGCAGCTGAAAAAAGAACTCTTGGTGGCCAATATTGGATAAAGGCACAGATGCCAAAAGAAAGTGTGTCTGTAGTGGTTGAAACACAGTGCAATCAGACAAAACAGAGTTATGTGACACCGCAGGATGAGAAGATGCTGAAATATTCCATGTTTCTGGGGTTTTTGCAATCTGCCAAGCGCATGCTAAGTTTTTGTGTGAAGGGGTCATTTCAAACATGCATTGTACATGTCAGGAGACGAAGAATCATTTTCAAAAATGAAACTAAACTGAAAGTGTTTCATTATCGTCTTTGGTGATTCTCCTACTGATAGGACTGTGGGTCAGGAGGTGGAGCACGGCATACAGTATAGTTCAGTCTATGTTATTGAATCTGAAAAGTTGTCCTGATAAGTCATTAATGACTGCAGTAGTGCTGTCTGAATGTGGTCTGTAGTGTACATTGTTATATATCATATAAATTCAGCCCATGTTCCATAAGCAGGCACCTAGCTTTAGGTATTCAGTATTCATAAACTGAGATAGACAAGGAAAACTTCAAGTTGTAACTCAACTTGAGTTGAGTCAGTTGCAGAGGATTTCTAGTCTGATGACATATAATTAACATGTTGGCACATTCCCAAACTTTTCAATGAAAATCCCCATGTTCTCATCTTGACTCTTCCTCTCCAGATGTGAATGTGATGTGCGTTTTTTCGGAGGATTGCCTGCTCCCTTGCAGCTTCCAGCCCGGCAGCAACGAGACCATTGAATGGTTCAGGCGAGACGTGGTGGTCTACAAGTATTTCAATCATCAGGAGTATTTCAATCATGATCATCTCAGTGGACGGGCCCACATTTTTCCACCCCTGGTAACTCGTGGCAATGCCACCCTGATGCTCAGGAGCAGCAATCTCAAGGACAGAGGCATGTACAGGTGTCACGTAAACAGCTCAGCGGGTGAACACAATGCAAAAGTCATCTTGAAGATAGAAGGTGAGTTTCGATTCAAATGATGTCACAACTAGATATTTAATGTTGATTCCAAATGCAGTCTTGTGCAAAAGTCTTGAGTCACCCCTATGTTTTTCTAGTTTACTTTAAAGGAGTGAGACTTTCTTATCATTTTTTTTTAGAGTGGTCTCGAGCAATAGTTCCCCAGACTGCACATCGGCTGCTTTGTCGTTTGTTTTCAGTACCTTGTACCTTATACCCATTTTCGGAGCAATGGTTTGTTTTTTCTTTTCTTTTTTTTAAAGCGGTTTGACAGGAATTAAAGTGCCTTGAGGCAACTGTTGTTATGATTTGGTCCTTCAGGGAGCCTGGAGAACTATCCCTGAAGACTACTTAAAGAAATTATAAGAAACCTTGCCCAAGAGAGTTCCAGTGGTGTTTGCTAATACCAAATATTGACTTTCAGGCTTCTAAGAATTGTAAAATAAATGTTTTTATTATATACTGTATTCCAAAGTCAAAGTCAAAGTCAGCTTTATTGTCAAAAACCATATGTACAGATCATAAACAGGAATTTGAAATTGCTGTGCTCTCACGGCTCTCAGTGTTTCACATTCCATTTATATTTGCAGATATTACAATGAATCACTGCACGTATTTCTCATTTTGCTAATAAAATAATAAGAACAAGCCAAAGAACCCATATTGATTATTGCAATTCTATCCTCTCTGGCTTACCACACAAACATCTCCATAGATTCAGCTGACCATGCCATGGAGCATATTACTCCTGTCCTTCAACAGCTTCACTGGCTTCCTGTGAAATATCACATTAATTTTAATATTCTGTTTCCAAATTTCAAGTCTCTCCACAATTTCGCACCTCCATACCTCTCTGTTCTTCAGCACATCGCCAGTGCTTCCTGTACTCTGAGCTCCTTTATCTCATTATGCCATTTGCTCGTCTGACCCACACCACATTAGCAACCTATCACATTCTCCCTATACCAGTCTTTTTAAGTTTGCATATTCTCTTTTATCATAGTTTCTCATGTACTGGTTTTTAATTCTATAATAAGAAAACCAGTCTTCTCCCTGTGTTTGTATATTGTGGTCACAAAGCTTCAATGTTATCTATATAAGAAAGATATCAGCTAAAGCAGTTTCTTAGGGAGCATTTACCATGTTGTGTTTTTATGTCCTCCTGTGTGTGTGTGTGTGTGTGTGTGTGTGTGTGTGTGTGTGTGTGTGTGTGTGTAGCCCCAATCCGAGGCCTGTTCCTGGAGCAGTCTAGGATGAGTGGCTATGAGGAGATGAAGTGCGCCGTTAACAATGTCTTCCCAGCTCCTCGAGTAACCTGGGAGACTGAACCCCCAACATTCGAGGCCCTCCGACCAGTCACACGCATAGTGCCTAACAAGATGGGTCTGTACAGCGTGGACAGCCGTCTCAAGAAGCTGAAAGGACTGCCAGACATCATCTACATTTGCAAAGTTACCAGTCTCTACAGTGGACAGACCTGGACTGCTTCGATAAGACAGAGAGGTGATAAATTCTTTATAGTTGTAAGAGTTGAATGATGCCACTGTGTTAATATATATTCCACTACTCCACCTCTCTGTCATGATGGGTGTAGTTTCCACTATGGACAGAGGAAAACATGCCACAGTCAGTCCTATCACTCAATTTTTTTTAGTTCAGGCACTTTTGTTTCCATGTGTGTTTTATTGATTTAAAAAAATCCAGATTTTATACGATTATTTATGACATGCAGTTATGTCTTTTGGAGACTCTGCATGTGGAGTCTTATGATAGCATCTAGTGGAAGGATTACATATTGCACCCAGTTGCTAAACTGTATACCTGCAGTCTCTAAGACAGTACGAGAGGGACAATTTGATAAAGCTGAAATAATTTTATAGAGAGATTTCTTTCTTTCAAGAATTGCATTTATCATATAACTGACTCATTAGAAGGGAAAAATTGTAGGGGGGGTTCTTGCCAATTTTCTGTCTATTTTTCTTTGAATTCTTAAAAAAAACAACCTTTGGGTTAAAACATTTCTCTAACTGAATGCATCAACAACTACAGTGCCTTGTCTTCCTGTTTAAATTAGAATGCAAAATTAACATTAACTGGAAGAAACTCAGTCATACCTATTAGACAGAAAATACACACAATACCAACTTCTAGTCACCATTTAGGGCCCACTGACAAATGCATAATAGTAAAAGTAAAAAAAAACATGTTCATTCATAGAACATTAAAACATTAAATACACAATAAAATACAGTACAAATACCATAAATGGCAAGAAAAACCAATGGACTTCATTCCCTTAGGCCTGCAAGGTAATTCAGCCTTCACCTACACCAGTCAGTCTGCAGAAATTGCACAAGGACTTAACTCCTTGCCAGTGCACACCTCATCTACTTGAAATATTTACAAATACATGTTAACCTTGGCGCTACATAAAAGCACATTTTATTATATTTTTCCTAAAAGGATTGTCCAAAAGTCCAAAAGTGGCCCTCTTCCTTGGCCTCACTGAGAACAACAAAAGAAATTTCTGTTTTCCGTTTTTCTGTCCAGGTATTTGTAGTTTTTTTCCCCCTTCAGTTAATAAATACTACATACTGGGCCCACTGAAATGCTTCAAACCTTCTGTTTGTAAGTGGCAGCCAATCATGAAAAGGCTGGGTTAAAGGAGAGGAGCTAAAATAACATGGATGAATTGAGGGGTTTACTCCAAGAGATTTTTTTTTTTTAAAAGGAGAACATTTTTAAGTAGAATCATGTACCCCAGAACTCCAATAGACTCCAATAGAGTAAAAAAGTGTACAACAGCAAAATACTTCGTTTTTTTTTTTTTTTTTAATGCAACGTGTACCTTATTTTGGCAGTAATCTTATTTGTGTCTCTCCTGTAGAAATAAGAGAATCTCCGGGGATAGACCTAACCATTCCCTGCGCCGTCCCCAGTTACATGAACAAACCCTCCCTCAAGTGGACTTTCTCTACTGGCGAGGACCCTTCAACCATCTTAACCTATGACAGCCAGTCAGAAAACAGCATCTCCTCACCACCCTGGAAGAACCACGTGGAGCTGGACCCCTTCAAGATCTCATTTGGAGATAGCTCAATAAGACTGATGGACCCCAAGGAGTCCGAGCACACGGGAAGATACACCTGTGTGTTATCCATGCCATACGGCACACACACTGAACGTAGTGACATCATCATTGGCAGTCCTGTTGGTAAGGTTACAAACACAGGAAATTATTTCAACAATTGGACACAGCAGTTCACTACAGCAACATCTAGCACTGGGATATGTCAAAGGTTAAGCACTGTGCTTTTTTTAATTGTCTTTTTTAAATTATCTTATCTGTGCATCCACACGCTACATTATTTGGCTTTAAAAACAGATAAATGTAGTATATAATTTTGTGTTCTTGCTCCAAAAACAGCTGATTACTGTATTTTAAAAAGAAGCCCCATTTTGACCATTTCCAGCTCCATAGTTTAAAATCTTAGACTATACTGGAGCAGCTTTGCATGATTCATGATTTTAAGGCCCTCTGTTCAAGTTAAGTCAAGAGACAAGCCTTTAGCGCTTCCCCTTTAAGACCAACTTACTTTTGATTGGCTGCCCCTCACAAAAAATGAATAGAACAACAGGTGGGCGGGGTTTCTGTGATCACAGCTAGAGCTGTGTGCCTGAGACAACCACATGAGCAGCAACCAATAGTATAGGTTACAGAGCCACAACTGCCTGGATAGTAAGCATTAAGAGCAGACTTCAGCCTGAGCTTTTGATTCACAGAGATTACTTAAACCTACTCTCAACCTCATTATTCTAAACCCTTGGCCATGTTTAATTTGGAAAAAAACAAACTGAGTATAACAAATACCCCTTAAGGCTGATTGTTTTTGTATAACGATCTGTATTGTTGAAATTAACCTGTTTCTATTATTTTTTAATTTTTGTTCCATGTGCAGATAAGAACCCTAATAAAGACCGTCCGTCATATTTGTGGATTCTGGGCCTGGTGGTTGGACTACTGCTTTTGTGTCTGGCAGGAATTCTGGTCTACCGGAAGCTAAAAGGTAAAAGCTGTGAAACAACAACTTTACTGCACTCAGAAGTTAAAACATTTTAGCGATAACTAATTCTCATACTGATGTTTTAAGTGGAAGTTAGTTTGAAGAAATGGTGGTCTTTATATAAGACTTAAATGAAACATAAATGAATATATATAAATAGATTAAGACAACCTGGACTGTTTTTTTTTAACCTCCAATCAAAATGAATCTCTGAGTTTTTATTGCAAATATTTAACTTTTTAATCTTAAAGAATTCAAGTTTTTCTTGGAAATTTACCACGTCAGCTAATCAAACCACAGCACACTTATTATATTGACCAGTTTAAGACAACTAGGTAAGAAATCTGGGTCACAGCCATTGTAGGAGCCATATGAGTTTTTCCTTTTTTGGATTAAGAGGGTTGGTTTAAATGCACACACTGTATTGGTGCACGGTTGTGGGGCATGACTCATGGGTGTGTGTTAGATGATAAATGTGGTTGTACTCACCTGATGTTGATGAGTGGAAAGGTAGGGTGAGCATGAGGGAAAACTTTCTGCTGACCACAGCTTGACCGCATTTTGACTGTAACTTGATGTATAGTTTAATGCACTAATTAATATCATACTCAGATGTTGTAGTTTTTCATAGTAAGTGATGCAATATTTTGTGAGTTGCATGTTATTGGTATCCTCATGTTTAGCCTGCCGCGGCCGCTGGTTGGAGGAGTCGCAACAGCCGTTTTCTATTTGGGTAACTGTCAATTTTGCATTTAGGAAGGCTCCTAACTGAGGGAATTATCTAAGTGGCAGCAATAATAGGAGATGTTTGAATTATTTAAATACAAAGAAAAGTGAGATGCATTGAAATGCTGCTCGTTAGTGTACATTGCTAGTACTGAGTTTAGCCCTGACCTAACTTCAGACCTGCCTTAACTCTTTGTGACACAGAGTCAGCAAAGTGTTGGAGACATTCCTCAGAGATTTTGGTTATTACTGCCATGATTGCATTAGAGAGTTGCAGCAAGTTTGTCAGCTGCGAACTTTTCATGGTGTTAATTCCAAATTCTGACCCTCCCATCTAAATGTGGCATTTTCACCAGAGAAATGCGGCTCACTGGATATTTTCTCTTAACTCGCTAGAGCTGGATGTGTGGGGAAAATCCCAGTATATCAAATGTTTCTGAAATACTCAGACCAACCCATCTGTCACCAACAACTGGGTCACGTTCAGAGTCACTTAAATCACTTTCTTTTCTCATTTTGATGCTCAGCTTGAAGGAACAGCTGTTCAGGTGTACCTAAAAAACTGACCAGTGAGTGTATTTTCAGCCTTTGGGATTAGCAGTAATTATTATTTATGTCTAGTGCAGTATTTTCACCTTTTTTACATTTGGGTGAAGTAAAATTTGAATATTCTTTTTCAAATTTTTTTTCATCTTTTGAACTTTGTAAATTCATCACTGCAGATATCTGGTGTCATAAGTAGTTTTGTGTGAGTGCTCTATGTTCTCTGTGCATCGTAGTTCTTTTACTTCAGTTTTTGGGTTTTTTTTGTTTGTTTTTAGTTTGTTTTTAGTTTGTTGTTCACATCTTTCCTTGATCTTCATTGTGGTCAAGCTTAAGTTAAGTAGGCAAAAAAAAAAAAAGGAAGTACTTTTTGGAATATTTGACTATTTCCTGTCTAAATAAACTGACAAGTTCAGAAGCAGTGTTGGCGTGTACACAGGTGTTGTAAGCCGAAGCCATTGCTGATTTATTTATTCGGTGTTTCTGATATTCTCAGACACTCATGTCTCTCCCTGTTTTCTGTCTGCAGGAAGAAGTACCGAGTCCAGAAAAGATCCAGAAGAGGCCACTGAGCTGCGTTCAGCCAAAGGTTGGTACAAAGGTGACTTTTGTTGCCTAAACAAGTGTCAGGACAGAACTAGACTGGAATGGAATGGAATCTATCCTCATGTCTAGAAAAAACAGGCTCTTTAATCTTAAGCTAACAGGCTGATAAATATACAGTATCTTGATCATTACAGATGAACTTATTTGGGTAAAAAACTGCTGTAGCCAGGTACACTGATTAAATTGTAGACCAAGTACCCATCCTCTTACCCGTCCCCTGTGTTTCTTCTGTTTCAGATGAAGACACCAAGTAAGAATCACCCCTCTGGAGTGCCACAAAACAAACCTGAGACCAGACTCTGACGAAATACTAACACAACCAGCACTCACACTGTTACACACTGAAGAGGAACTAGGAGCTTCTTAGAAAGATTCACTTTATTTTTCTAAGAGTACAGGATACTTTTGTTTGGCAAGTCTGTGTGCTTCTTCTTGGATGAACAGATACTTTCTTCTTCAGAAGCCCATAGTTGCATCCACACGGCGAGGAACTCAAGGTGTTCTTACAGAAATGTTTATTTGTGGAGATGCCTAAAAATGTCTTCTTCTCAACTAAAAAACTTCACAGAAAACTCTTTTGAGTGAGAGAGATACCTACTTTCATCTTAAAAACAGGCTCTGAACTATGTTTGAAGATCACAATCCTTCACCCAAATGAGGCCCTGCTCTCGAGGATACTCAGGAATTGTTATTGTTAATTATTATTTAACAACAGAAACAAACCAAGTGCCTGCTGTGTGCAGCTTTGAAACCTGGTCTCATCTCACACACCAGTTATCTAGGTGGTGTTTGCACATATATAGTTCCACATGCTTTTGCAATGTAGTAATAGTAGCTGGTAAGCCAAAGCTATTTTTACCTGACTATCAGTGGTCAGTTCAAAATAGCTTGTGAACTTTTTGCAGCTCTGGCCACTTTCTGCTGGTATAAAGTTTATTATGGAGAAAAAAAAGATTAAAGAGACATTTGTACCGTTGTGTAATTATTATTATTATTATTTTTATTTTTATTTTTTTGTGGAAGATTTTATACCCCAGCAGAGGTGAAAAGAAACCTGTCCTACACTATCCTGCTGTATTAACATCACTGAACTTAAAGGACTCTTTACAAGCTGAGTTATAAAAATGAATGTAAAAGTAATTCACTGATGTGACTGAAACTACACGCTCGTGTTTTAACGTGGAGAGATTAATATTAATCTATCTGTGATCCTCATAGTTCCACACTAAGAGTCATGTTTCATGAATTATGCTAGACCTCTTTTTAAATGTGTCATAATAAATTAATGTATTAAAAAAGACTAATTACTGAACTCATTAAGTCTGCTGTTCTGTTTTACTTTAAGTTGGAGGGAGTCCAGGGGGAAAAGCTTCAAGGAAAGCACTTTCCTGTTGAGTTTCTCCCTCCACTTGGAGTTTGAGGTCTTATTTAATAGAGAGTGTTTCTTTTGTAAATTATGGTCTCATTTAAATAAGATAATCCAGTGTATTCTTCAGGCTGAGGCTATCTTGTGCATTTAATGTATGACTGTGTAGTGTCCGTCCTCATTTATGGCATCTTGCTCCAAAAACCCAAGGTGTCAAAAATCTGGATTTCAGGCTTCAGGATGAAACTTTACAAACTGATGTGTGATGATTTCATCCATCTTATCTGCATCCAGTCTGATGATTTTGACATGAGGACGTTTTCAGTTACAGTCATAATAGGAAAGTTGCTTTCAATATTTTACATCTTATTACATACATAGTTATTTGATCCCCTGCTGAATTTGTCAGTTTGCTCACAAGTACATGAACAGTCTGTAATTTTTATGGTAGCTTCATTTTAATGAAAATAGAATGAATAAAAACCAAATGAAGAGAAAAAACACATTACATAAATTAATTTGCATATCATTAAATATGTATTCAACCCCCAAGCAAAACATGACTTACTATTTATAGAGAAACCCTTGCTGGCAAGCACAGCAGTAAGTCACTCTTTGAAGTTGGTCATCAGGTTTGCACACATCTTAGGATAAATTTTATCTCACAATTCTTTCCAGAAACACACTAAATCCTTTAGTTTCCGTGGCTGGTGCATGGCAACTCAAAGCTTAAGTTTCCTTAGGGTTTCCCCTTCAAACAGGACAAGTTGATGCCAAAGAGCTTGATTTTGGTTTCATCTGACCTCAGGACCTTCTTCCAAGCCTTCTATGAATCATTTAGATGTTCAATGGTAAACTTGAACAGGGGAAATATTTCAGTCCAGTATGTGTTACCAATAGTCTTTTTGGATTTCTGAGCATTAACAAGCTCCTTTGATGTAGGGCTGATCCACAACCTTTGTCATGATTGCCCTCACCCCATGAGGCACAATCTTGCGTGGAGCAAGGGAGACTGATGAGGATTTCATATTTCTTCCTTTTCTGAATAATCGCACCAACAGTTGTGATCTTCTCGACAAGCTACTTGCTGACAGTCTTGTATCCCATTCGAGCCTCATGAAGGTTTGGAATCAGATACAAGATTTCAGTGTTGTGAAATTCAACTACATATAATTTAGAAATTGTCACTAACGATCTTTTGCAATTTATAGTTTTTGAGCATGTTTGAATTGCCTTTCTCTTCACTGTCTAAATATGTATAAATTGTGTGTGTGTGTTTATATGTTGAGAAAAAATTATTTTTATCGGGCATGATTTGAGCTGTGAGGACACACACACATTAAAGGACTTTGAAACACAGGAAAAGTACAGGAAACCATCAAAAGGACTTTTAAATCTTGCTGTGTGAATCCCTGGAGCTTGAAGAAAGTACACAGGTGAGGTTAAGGTCTTTTTTTACAGCAAGGACCTTATTGGAGTAAATGTTTAACCCACTTCGGGGACAATAGGGAAGCTGACATGGTCTGTTACTGTTTAAAATAAGCAGCATTAATAATGATTAATATTTCTGCTGCAATAATATCAATTACTGTATCCAGCACAAAGCAGAAGAGGTGAGTGTCAAGGTTAATTAGGTGCAGGACTCAGGCTGGTTAAAAATTGAGTTTTTATTTACAAATACACATCAGGTGAAATATATACATTTAAACAGTGAAGTATGGGAAGGGGGCTCCAGAGGAGAATGTCCAGGGCAGGGAAACGTTTACACTCCTCTTCACACAGTCCGTGACTCACAAGTACTCCAAATCTAATCCACGAAAGTTCACTCAAGCTCACTCACATCCACTCAAGGTCCACAGGGTAGGAGAAAGAGGCAGGAGTCCAGGGAAGTCTGTACAAGGAGAAGAGATAATCATTAGGGAGAAGCACTGGGAAACACGAAGAATTCACTAGGCAGACCAGGGCTACACTGACACAGGTTAGCATAACAATCCCATAAAGAAGCAAACTCCACTGAGGCCTTAAGTAGTGCAGGCATAATCATCCATGATGAGTGGCAGGTGAGTGATCACTGTAGGTGAGTAGAGTAGGCAAGGACAGAGGTGGGGTCCATAGTCTGACTCTGCCCTGGTGAGGAGGGGGGGAACAGCAAAACAACAACAACATCCTGGGGATCCTGGAGACCATGACAGTGAGCTTCCTTTTCCTTTTCCACTCTTTCGTCCTTGAGTGTTACGTGGCTACAATGTTAGAAATTACTCACTACTGTAGCAGTTCAGGAACTCAGTCAACACTCTTTATAAAGTCTCGCAGGAGAAAAAAACAGAGGAGTTCACCAGCATCTTTTTCCAGGATTTTTCAAATGTGAGTTTGAGTGAAGCTCTGTGTGTGTGTGTGTGTGTGTGTGTGTGTGTGTGTGTGTACACACCAGTTTATGTGCATTGTCGAGACATGGCAGATTTCTGGCCTTGTGGCTCCCACACACCTGGCATTAATCACACATCTGCTTTTGATGACCTTGTTGGCCTGCTTCTTCAGGAAGCAGTAGAAAGTCAGTCTTTGCTGGATCGTTGCTTGAGAAACAGTTCATGCTGCCTGGGTTCTGACCATGTTGTTGCGTTCACTCGCCCGCAAAAGTGATTGTTTCCTGCCCATCTTTATGACCAGGTTTGCTCAGATTTCCCAACACGGAGTGGTGAGCTGACTCTTGTGTAAAGCTGGGAGTGGATTGGATTCTGTTTGTGCTATAAAAAATGTGTTGTAATAGTGATGCCCAAACAAAGCTTTATGAAGGATTGAAAAACGGTTCATTACTCGAAACTTTTCAACACAGTTCTCTCTGGTGACATCTGGTGGCCAAAAATATGAAGAGCAGCTTGAATCTACAACATAAAATGAACTGCTTCATTATGACTGCCCACTCTACAGAGTGGAGTTCACAGTTCTGTCTGATATTGGGCCACCGTTGTGTTGCTTTGAACATGTATTTTTGGGGGTGAAAAAATTTCCATGTCTATTTGTTTAATAAATAATTTTGATCAATAAACTTTCCTTGTTTAAACATGTGCCATGGTCTGGTCTTTCTTTGCTTGTGACTTCTTGATGTTTGTAAATACAATAGATGAATAATAAATATAATGTACAACAGATTATGGAGTATGCTTCTGCTGTGAGGTCCTGCCTCATGTACTTATGCAATTAACCACTGGACAGCTGGACAGGTATGTTTATAAATAATATGATATTAGGAGAATTTTCTTATACATATTTTTGACCCGGGGGTAGAACTGATTGTGAACTGGAAAGGGATAATGCTTATAAACCTGCAAAGTAAAAACATGATGGATTTAAGGTCATCCTGTTTGGTTTTTATTTAAGAAGAGAATTTGTTCCACTGTGCGACGGCCGAGTCTGTTTCTTTTCTTGGAGATAATAATAATAATAATAATGATGTATCCTTTATTGATCCCCGTGGGGAAATTACTTGTTTTTCTCTGCATCTGACCCATTCACTCAGTGAAGCAGTGGGCAGGCACCCGGGGAGCAGTGTGTAGGGACGGTACCTTGCTCAGGGGGTACCTCAGGGTAGCATTTCTCCTGCCTCAGAGAAAATCCTTTCACATGGAACAGAAGAGGCTGGAGTGCACAGAAACTGGTAGAGATGCAGGTATACGGTCTTCCTGGGTCAAACAGACTATCAGCTAAAAAGAATAAACAAATGAAATTGCTGCACATTTTGTAGAATAACATTTTAAGATTATTTTAAAAATATAATAAACTTATATTATGAAAAGCAGGTTTTTCACATTTTCATATAAAATGAACACACACAAAACAAAAACAAACAACAACAACACAAAGCTGGAAAACCCACCCGACTGCCCAACGGAACCTCCTCTCTTCCTCCGTATCTCTGAATAGAATGATCAGTGGTTTGCTGTCTCTCACCATCAAAACACTCCACAAATCCTGATTTATTTATTGTTTCAGACACACATCTCTCTCTCTCGTATGAAGTATGAAGCAGTTCCTGAGCTACATTCAGTCAAAGGTTACTGACCATGAATAAAATCGTGTGTGTATATATATATATATATATATATATATATATATATTTACAAAACCAGACACTAGATGGAGCCAGAGAATAACTTCAAATACTAAGCTCTTTATTGTTGCTAGAAATCTGTATAACTGGTTAAAACTGAAGGGTGATAGTGAAATGTTATTTATACTAACAGGGTGCATGATATATTTCAAACAGCTGCAAAATTAGGCAAAGTTGAATAACTGACCATCAAAGAAGGTTGAAACACATCGTTTCTTAATTGGGATCAAAATGTGAGAAGTTTTGAGTCTTAAGAAGCCCAGCAGCTGCTTGACATGGCTTAATAACTTATTTAAACACTGTACACATTCTCAGCCAATTCTCCTTATAAAAGCAATTATGCTTATTTGGGTAACAAAGTCTTGTTTGACCAGGTGAACCAATTAAATTGCAGACCAAGCAACCTACTCTATAATATCTAATCCTATTACAAAGAATGCTTTTCTCTTGTTTCAGATGGAGCTGCAAGGGACAACTATGTTGTAGCATCTTCCTGGGAAGCTGGTACAGTTTGTCCATGCAGCGATGCACCTGCAGTTACTCAAGGTATTCTTACAGAAATGTTGGTTTGTGAAAATGCCTTAATCCAAAAACAAAAACAAAAAACAAAAGAAAACAAAAAAGCCACAGGAATTTGCTCTTTGGGGAAGTCAGATATCTACTTAGAATTTTTTTTTTTTTTTTTTTTTTTTTTTTTAAGGGGTTTTTAT
>VUQG01042502.1:0-22791 GCA_015106755.1 Etia nguti
GCAGCTGTTGTGTTTGATGCCCTGGCCTTGGTTTGGTAGTTGTTGCTGACCCAGTTAAAGCGAGCAGACTGGCAGGCAGACGGGTTGGAGGAGCCCCCTCCCTTGCCACCAGCAGCCCCACTTTGTCTGCTGGGAGTGCAGCCGTATGTGATTTAATGATGCACCAATAAGCACTTATCTGCTGCTGGTACTTTTTAATTTGTGGCACATAAGAGTGGTGCGAAGGAGCCAAGAGAGTGTGTCCTTTAGCTGGAAGACCAGATTTTATGCTGTGTTACTGCTATGGCAATAACATTTTTAAAGCAGTGCAATCAAACAATCAAATTACACAACATTAAAAAAAACAAACACAGCCTGCAGTGTATTTAAGTGACTTGGTGCTGAAAAGATTTGTGGGTTTATTGATTTGACTTTGCTTTAATGGGCACAGAGGGAAGAGTAATGACATGAAAAACTCTGTTCTTGACCAGGTTCTTTGAGTGGACAAAACATATTAACACCTCTCTGAAGGAAAAAGGTCATATAATAATCACAAACATTTACTAGTCACATGTTTCTGAAATATAGTATCAGAAATGTAATATGTGGATAGGCTGAACAGTTCAAAGATTTTCAATAAATCTGTGATCACGGTTTAAAATTTTCTGGCATGGTTCAGCGAATTCAGAATTTTTGCCATAAATTAAAAATATTATAAGGTGATTTGACCACATAAATTGTGTGGAGAAATGTCATATTTTGACCATAAAGTATAATTCTGCTGTAATATTTAATCTTTTCTCTCTTAAAGGTTGTCTGTTGTGGTCATTTCCATCTCCATATTTTTATTGTTGGAATCTTAAACTGGGCCTTGGTGACCCTCAATTCACATTTTTCTGAAATGAGCCATTTTAGGACCCTTCCTTCTCCCTTTGGGCCAGCTTTGTTCTGATTGGTTGCCGCAGACAGAAGGTTGGTGGGTGTGACTTCTGTTCTCACAGGCAAATGTGTGCCTGTGCTCACCATACTAGTCCCATTCCCTTTTTAGTGATACCATTCAGATATCCAAGAGTAGAAAAGTGTATAGCGAAGTCTGAAGCCTGAAGCCTGAACCTTTGGCTCACAGAGTAGCCTACATACAGTTTGCAAATACGTACATTTAGCTACATTTAGTGACATCATTACTACCTTGGTTCAGTTTGCCTATTAGCAGAAATACTCACAATGTTCTGGTGACATTTGCATGAAGAGTTCTAACAGAGGTGAGCCTTACCCCAGCTAGAAGTAGAGCCGACCAATAAATGGTTTTTAAGACTGATACTGACACGACACCAATATTTAGTGAAAAGTCTGATATTTTGGCCGAATTAAAAAAATTAAAAAAATTCCTTTCAGGCACACACAACATAAACATATTTCCCCAACATTTGTTATTTATTTTTATTTATTTTTGCCTGACTCTGCTCAGCTAGTTTTTCTGTTTGTGGCGTTCCAAACGTGTCGGGAAGTTGTAGAGTGCCCTCTGGTGGACAAACTATGCAATATCTTTATTTAGCTTTATTTATTGGCCGCTGTAAATGTTGATACCGACATATATTCAGATCCACTTTTTTTTTTTTTTATTTCATGTCTTTGCTTCCACGCTCTGTCTGACACATTGTGAAAAATTGCTTTCCATTTCACTCTGTGTCCTTTTATTTCATCATTTCATTCAAAAACTTTGAAAAGACTGAAGATAAGCTTCTTTTTGCTTCTTTTCCCCCAAGCTTGCACTCTACAGTGTGTCCATTGCATGCATGGTTTACTGACAGGCCTCAGAGCAGATTTGGATGCTGTCCAGAGGTGCACATGCATGGCTGACAGCAGAGATCGCATGTCTCCTCTCTCCTCAACAGCTAGACTAATTCTGGCACCCCCCAACCCCCCACCCTCAGGATTTTACCAGCTTGACCACTTTTGCACTAGAGTCAGTAGGCATTTAGTTAGTGCTCCAGTTTTCCAATTTGTTCTAAAAATAAAAGTTTGTTTCCATCATGAATCCATGTACAACAGCTCGATTTCCATTCCCTGATTGCTCCTTATCTGCATCTCATGGTGTTTGAGTTTCTTTTACACACACACACAGACACGCATAGAGCATTTAACTTAATATTCACCATTGTTTGTTAGGCCGTTGCTGATTTATTGGCTCAACAGCAGTTTTCCTGAGAATAACACGATGTTCAGCTTTTTATCTGACTCATGCAATATTCTTGGTGCCCACACACTCACGAACTCTCACTCATATACACACACACACGCTGGGTGTTAAGTGAGGCTTGCATTCAAATGCTGAAAATGTTACATGCTCTTTGAGCAAGAGCACACAATGTGTGTAGTGTTAAAGCATTTTACACACTGTATTGTGAGATTATTTTAATGTTTTGTTTATTTAACAATCACCTTTTCTCTCCCCTACAGGTGGAAAACCGACCTAAATACTATGGCAGGGAGTAAGTTGGCTTTCTCTGTATTAGTAGATTGTGTTAGGCACTTTGTGTAATTACATTACAAACAATGACTCTTCTTTTAAATCAGTATGTGGATCTTTCTTCATTAGATTCTTCAGTTTATCAAATAAGCTTACATTTTGCTATTTTTGCATCCAGGTTCCATGGGATGATCTCAAGAGAAGAGGCTGACCAGTTACTGAGTCAGGCAGAGGGCAGCTACCTCATCAGAGAGAGTCAGAGGCAGCCGGGCACTTACACACTGGCTCTAAGGTATGCTAGTTTGGGGAGACAGTCGAGAACAAACGTGAGCTTAGTGGCAACACTAGATTTTTCCAAAAAACCGAGAAGAGCATTGTGGAGTAAGAGCATTGAATAGAATTGAATAGCAAGTTAACCGCTACAAGTAGAAATCTGACAGAAACAATGACTGTATAAGAAACATGGCTGCAGCTTTTGGCTCTGAAAGGTTTAAACTAACGTGAAGGTGGCTCAAACCTGCATTTTCTTTGATGATCAGCAGGATATAGTCTATGAGAAAACAACCCTATTTCTCTCTTAATCTGTGATCTCAGTAATCACCTTCCTGATAGTTTATGGGCTCCATGACGGTTTTCTTGCCTTCTTTAATTTACCAAGATGGTCATGTTGAAAACTATGGTCCTGTTTAGGGTACAAAACACCACATTGGAAGCTTGCTTTAAGGCATGGCTACCATATAAGCGTCCCTTAGTGTCTCAGTCAGATCGACTCTTCACATCTCGGGCATGGTTTTACAATACCAGGGAATTGTGACTGTACAGCAGGAGGTGTCACAATAGCCTGTAATTGAAAGCACAACAGTTTCCGCACATTTCTGTACACACCCAAAAGGAATGGTTTGCATTTAAAAAATTAAAAAAATATTCTCACGATTTGTCTAAGGGAACCCCAGCTTCCTCCCACCATCCAAAAAATGCTGACCCTGAGTTGGATAATAGAAGAGAATGGATGGATGGAGTTTAAAATGAACCATAAAGGAGAAATTTTATGGTTTATGGTTTAATTTTGTGGACTACATGTGAGCACAGTTGCACTGGTTGAAAAACCCCTCTCTGTAGGAAAATATACAAAGGGACACAATCACAGTGCGATACATAAAGCATAACTTTAGCAGCAGCCAGAATCTCTACATGATCAAATTTACTGAAAGGAAAAGCTGTAACCTCAAAACTTCCCATCTCAAAGCATAGTATCAACTATAATGATAAAGTATCCAGCGCCAGAGTGAAAAGAAATACAGCCACAGAATATGATATTAACTTGAAGACTATCAAGGCTACACCTCTCTGTCTGTACAAGCACACATTTGTGTGACAGGAAGAGAGTGCATGCTGCTGTTTAAAGCTTTTCTAATTGTGTGTTCAGGTGCTGTAAGGTGTGAGGGTTTATCCCTGCAGTCAACCTTTAAACAGCTCAGAGGAGCTCAACTTTACGTGCACATGTTTCCTCACAGCAAAGCTTGTGAAAGAGTGAGAGTAAGCCTGTTAACAGTAAGCCTTGTTTCTTTTTTTCTATCAGTTTACTCCGCTGCCCACACTTCACTGTTGGTTTTACTTGACTGTGAGCTATCATTTTCTCAGAGTAGGTGTCACACTTTTAAATGGGTGCATGGCTTAATTTGAATTTAGTTTTGGGTCAATTGGGTCTATTCATAGCCGTGTGATTTTTTTTTTGATTTTTTTTTTCCACCTGCGCAACTGTTCTCAGTCATTTACTGTCCCTCCTTACCCCTGTGGTTATAATTACCTTCCATAAATACCCTTTCATAAACTTGAGTCCCAGTCTGGGTGGTAGAAAAAGGAAAGGTTGGATTTTGGGTTAATGATTTAACAGTGCTGCTTTATCTCATTGTGATCCGCTGAGGAAGAAATAACAGCACAAGTGTGGTGGCCCAGTTCAAAGTCTGTGTGTCGATTAGAGTTTGTGTCACTCTTTTCTGGCTTTGTTTTAGCAGAAAGCAAAGCTACAGGATTTTAAATTGGAGAGAGTGACAACATGTTGTGCAGATAACCTCAGTTTTTGACCCCTGACTTACAAAGACTGGCAGATACAAAGATATTGCTATTTTATAGGCCCTCTCTTATCAAAATTTCTCAAGGTTTGAGTCAGACCCTGAGGATACATTCATTGAAGAAAAAAAAAAATTAAGGAAAAGATTTAACATAAATCTTGACTTTCAAAATACCAAATAACAGAATTTGCTAATTTCTTTTCTTTGCAGGTTTGGGAACCAGACGAGAAACTTCCGTCTCTACCATGACGGGAAACACTTTGTTGGGGAGAAGAGGTTTGAGTCCATCCACGACCTCGTCACGGATGGCCTCATCACACTCTATATCGAGACAAAGGTGCGTTTTTGCATTGATCTGTCCTTCTTCCTGCTTTCCTTATTTATATCAGTACTGTACAACAGAGAGACATAAAAACCTGTGATACCTCAGTATGAATTATGGATGGGTATTTGTCAGAATGGCAGCATTTCTCAAGAAAGTTATACCGTCTTTGACAGGTATAAATCAGTCAGTTTGACACACATTCATTCACTTTCATGATCATGTAAACACTTAAATTCCTTAAAAAGTCACAAAGAAAGAAGGAAAATTGAAATGTCTTGATGCATGCTCAATCATCCTGGTAAAGAAATCCCAGAAAGCTGATTCTGTTCATCTAGATGTAGTGTGAGTGGGAGAAACGTGTCATTATTCATTCAACTGACTTATTCAGTCTCAACTGAACAACCTTGACCAACCCAACCTTATAAACGGTATATTTGCATAATGACGGAAATTAGCAACTAGTAAACACTGACTAACAATGGGCCGTTAGGTCAGCTTTATGATCATTGATACATTGATATGCAGATTGTAATGACCATCACATTGACAGTTAAATCAAACAACCTCTAGCTAAGCAGATGGCACAGTACAGAAGAGTGGTCTCATTAGGCCACGAGTCTGCAGTCTGTTTCCAACTAGAGACAAGTGGCCAGTCTTTCAGAGATGAAGTTGTACACATCCTGGACGGGGAGAAATGCTGGTTTGAGCGGGGAGTGAAGGAGGCCATTTCTGTGAAAAGGGAAAGACCATCTCTGAATCGAGGAGGGGGCCTAAGAGTATATCTTTCATCATCTTAAAATGCTGTGATTGCAGCCATTCCCCAACTCTCTCTGAATGGAACTCATGGTCACTGATCAATGGTCATGAGAATTTGCATATCAACGATCATGAAACTGACCTGACAGCCCATTGTTAGTCAGTGGTGCTAGTTTCAGTCATTGTGCAAATTTACTTTTTATAGGGTTGAGCAAACCTGCAGTCAGCATGAAGGAATCACTTAGATGATTGACAAAATGTTTCTCCCACTGAAAACTCTACGTCCAGATGAACAGAATTTAAATATCTTTCGGAAGATAGAAGTCCCGTTATGTATTATTTGCTTATTTCAACTATAAAAAAAAGTGTCTCAGGATACAAAACATTGCTGGATAATGAAGAACATTATTAGTTATAGTTGTGGGCCAGCTAAAGAAAAATTAAAAGTAAAAATGTAAGGTTTTACGGGACACAGAAACACTGAACTTTCCATACACTACCTAAACATAAGTTGGAAGATGTCTATAAATCTAAAAATGGGGCCAAATCTATAGGTAAGAGACAAGACTTTATGCCCTGGAAGCCAAAAAATTGTCTGTTGCCTCCAGAGATAGAAAGAGTTCAAGGCAACAGGTTCCCAGATTGAACTTACAGTGATTTAATTCTCTTCTCAGGCAGCAGAGTACATTGCTAAAATGACCATAAACCCGATCTATGAGCATGTGGGCTACACCACTCTGAACCAAGAGCCCACCCTGAAAAAACACCTGCCCCTCAGCCAGGAGGAACCAGACGGACCGACTCCAGCCAAAGATGACCGCAACACAGAGGAAAGGGTGAGGACAATCAGTGATCCAGATATCGTATATCCTATGAGCGGCCGAGGGTGATGTCATTTATCTGCTGTAAGATGCACCGAGTTTGACTTCATAATTATTGTTCAGACTTGTCCGAAACCTTTGAATAGTAGATCATTCAGAGGATATATACTTTAGAGCTTTAGAGGGTGAATAATAAGAATGATAAGTCTTAATCTGTAATCCCAATGAATACAAGTCAATATTTTCCAGGCTCATTGCTCCCTACAAGAAATGTGGAAATGTGGGTTTTTAAGAAGGAAACTGTGTGGACACTGGAAGATGCTTCTTAAAAACATGTGTTCCTGGCAACTGACCTGAAGGCCTTGGCAGGGGGATTGAATAAGAAATGTTGGCTGAAGTTTACAGTCACTGAGATGAGTCCTAGTTTTTTTCTTTTTAATCAGAGGAGTGGCAAGGGATGAGGACATTGGAGTCCACACTGTGAAGCCCAGACATGTGGGATAATTAAAAATTGAAAAAAAAACAATGAAATTAATATATTTTGGTTATTTGCTGGCTTAGTAGCATATGTATATGTATACATGACTGTATGTACCCTATCTCCTACTTAATGGGTCGTCCAATCTGAACTAAACTTTGCACAAACATCGTCATACATGCAGTGATTATCATTTAATCACCAAAATTTGTATTTGTGACAGAATTTCGTTTCACTCACCTCTAAATAATGAATTAAGACTTTCGAAAAGTATCACAGACCTGGGTTTCAGATAACATGACTTAATTAATTACTGTTAAGTACACTGAAGCACTGCATTAATGTAAATCTGTTACTTTAGGCTGGCCCAAGCAATGCAACAATCCTCTAGTACATGGATGTCAAACATAAAGCACAGTGGCCAAATTCGGCCCTGCAAAAGACTTCAATCCGACCTGCCTGACAGCTTTGGAAAATGTGAAGGAAGGCATAAATTTTGGGTGTGTAAATGTATTTTAATAAGTTTTACAGCTTTTTCCTGTTGATAAAGACCTTTTCGGATGAGAGGTAAAATGTTGCCTTCTTTCAAAGGTACTTAGAAGCGTCTAGTGGAGACATATTCTGTGAAAGTTTACCTTTTCTAAGAGGCCTAGTTAACACACAAACTAGTTTTAAGCTAATCAAAAATAATCAGTTTCACCAACTCTAAAAGGAGGAGAAAAAGTTACTGAAGTTTAAAATGTTTAAGAATTTTCAAGGTAAAAGTTGACACTACTCAGTCTTTTTATAATGACCGTAGCTTATGTGGGTATACATTTCTCTATGAATCCCATCACCTTTTTAACAGGTTCGGCCAATGTGAACAAAACTTTGATGGATAATCGTCACACACATTGCAATTATTAACATCGATATGTGTTAAAAAAATTTATTGTAAATCCCAATTCTTTGGCTGTGCAGTGTTATGTTCTCCATTTGCGTACGTTTCAAGTAGCATGTTCAGCGTACGTCACCTGAACGCAACGTAATGGTCACCAAAATTTGTATCTGCAACAGAATTTTGTTCAAGACTTTGAAAAAGTGCGGCAGACCACCGATAGGGTGTGTTTTTCCTAGCTATTTAACCATTTGTGGTAACAGTGTTTACAACATGGTTATTAAAAGTTCTACATTTCTGTTTCAGTTTAACAAGTGAAAGTTCAGTTCATACTGGATTTATACTTTGAGCAGTATGAGGTATTATGTAATTTCTTAAAGTCTCTGAACCTTACCTGTGTTACTACAGGTTATAACATTCACAATGCCTAATGTAAGCATATATACCACCACAGTGTCTCCATAATGTAGTAAAAAAGTGTAAAGGAATGATAAAGACATGTATCTAAAAAGATTAGGTCTTTAAATGTTAAGATACCACGTAGAGAATTCAAATGAGCAGAGGAAAGTTGGTGTAAATGCAGCAGCAGGATGGAAGGATGAGAGTTGAGGAACATGGAGAAAGAAGGTGAAGAAAAAGAAGGAGGCGGAGGATGGATGCAGAGGAGAGATGGCCTCCAGCCAAGGGCTCTGCAGTAAAATTACATAACAGCGGTTTGCCTGCAGAAACCTGCTATCTCCCAAAAGCTACTAAGTATACAGGAATCAAGTTTGTTGTCGGCTCATTAATTTTCATTCAGATGTGAAGTAATTCAAGTTTTAAAGCAGGGACTGAGGGGAAACTTTTTTCCTGTAGGTGGAGGTTTTTTCTTTTTCTTTTTTTTTTTAAATGGGAAGATGCGAGGTTTCTTGGATGCTAATCACTGAGCAACTTCTAATGCAAATTTCAGTTCTGCAGCTGTGGGTTTGTGCTGATGAGAGCATGCAGCTGCATTCAGGCAACTACTACAAAACCTCCAAGACCCCTGCATACACACACACACACACACTATAATATCATCAAGTTTCCACACACACACTAACACCCACAGTGCAGTATGTTTATCTGCTATACCACTGCTTAGCCTCATGAGGCCTTGTGTGACCTGCAGTGCATGACCACCTGCACTGCACCTCATACATCACTTTCTGTGTGTGTGTGTGTGTGTGTATGATGGGGGTGGTCCTGTGTACTTGTGTGCCTTCATAATTGGGTGGATTTGCAGACAAAGCAGTACGCCTGTGACATTGAGACCAGAGACAGCTCTCTGTGGGGACGACAAACACAGGAGGGAAATTCGTATTTCACGTGTTCATTCAGCTGATCACTTTTAGTTACGGGGGTTAAACTCCATTTTACGGTGCCTTTGAGGGCAATTCAGACGTTTGTTTTTAAATATTAATTGTTAAAGCCTTGTTATCAGATTGAAATCACTGGATGGTGATGTGAAATGTGGCGGTGAAATAAGATTGCACTTTTTGATTTACCTGAGAAAATGCTAAAAAAAACCCTCAGAAGCCAATGATATCCGGTGATTTTTAGCTCTGCAGATTTTGTCTACAGCTGTTATCCTTCCTACTTTTCTGTCATTTTTTAGCATTTTTTTTGCATCTCACTGTGATCAAGGTGCTCTTTTGTGAGCCAACCTGCACCCCGCTGCATTCAGCACAGTGACAACAGTCATTAAATATCCATGATCAGTCATACATATTCACTGCGTTGTGTGTATAAGCCGAGGATTAATGAAGTTGGATGTGTGGCAGCTTGTTTTAATTGGATTTGTGATGGAAAAATCCACGTTTCTTTGGTTATATCTATCTGTGGGACCATAGAAAACACACAGCTTGTAAATCTTACATATTCTTTGCCCAAAAACAAGTCCAAAAAGAGAAAACATCCCCCCCTCCCAGAGGCATTGCTTAACAAGGGACGTCTTCTAAAGTGCACTTAAGTGAAACTCCAGACTAAACTGCTCTTATATAATGTTCCTTATGTGGCATGAGACAATGGATGCAACCCAAGAGCAACACGAGGACACAAGGTTTGTGTTTATCTGTTACCGCCGGGTGTGTAAGGCAGATACAGCAGCTCCTAGCTTTCATAAATACTGGACGCTATAGAAGAAAAGCGGCAAGCTGCTGCAGGTGGAATGACAAAGGAAAATGGGGTGAAACAAAGAGGAAGAAAAAGTGTGAAGGAATGAATGAAACAACATATTGTTTCTCAGCTCGTTCTCTCTCCTTTTCGCCGTCTCTCCCGGGACAATCGAGGTGGCAGAATTGGTGACGAACAACAAGAAAATGCAGCACCCTGATTGGCTCCTTCCCCTCTCATTGTGACCTGTTAAATTCATCCATTGCTGCACCGTAGCTCAGCTTACTCCCCCCACCTTCCTCCTCCTCCTCTTCTGGCTCTCTCCACCTCCCTCCCAAGCGCCGTTTCTGCTTGGTGTAGAGGATGGGGAAAGCGGATTAACACACACACACACACACATATACAGAGCCATGTGGGCTGAAGCGCTCACCTACACGGGAGCGAGACACAGGAATTCTGTCGCATCAGGATTTCACAAACACCTTCCAAGGAGTGGAGATTTATTGAGTTTTATTCACTGAAGTTTTCAGGACAGGTTTCTTGTTGCCTGGCTGGCTTTTTCTGTTTGTTTGTTTGGGGGTTTTTTGTTGGTTTTTTTTGTTTTTTTTTAATGAACTGGAATTGCACCATTCAATCCCATCAGTATGCAGCGCTAATCTGATTGGTTGATCTTTGTGTTTCTAACACGGCAGGATTGGTCCCATGCTGGTTCCTTGGTTTGGGTTGTTGTTGTCAGATGGAGCTGTGAGATGATTTGAGTATAGTTGTTTTGCTAATTTTTCTGGGATTTTTTTCTTATATTATTATTATTATTTTATTTTTATTTTTTTAAAGCAACCTTTAAGAATAATTACATTTTTTGGCAGGCTGTTTGGCTTATTGTTTTAATCAGTGGGATTTGGACTTTGCTTTCTTTTATATTATTTTTTCTTTTTCTCTGTTGATCCCACAATGCCGAGCCAAGAGTCGTATGTTGTTAAGAGGGGTAAAAAAAAGTCACGCAGGCGAGGCGAGAAGGAAATAAGTCAGAAGGGCTCTTTGTTTACTGCCGCGCTCGCCTTGAATGCCAGCGCTGGTTCAATTCCCTCCTTGCCACTCTCCGCTGGCTCCTCGGACCGCGGTGCTGGAGCCAACCGGGCAACAGCCCCCTCCAAACCCACCTCCCCTGCTTCCACTTTCTGGCATCCAATCCGATCTTTTGCCCTTTCACAGCTCACATCACTGGTGCGGCGGGCCACCCTGAGGGAGAGCGACTTGGCGCCCAAGTATGAGAAGGTCCACAACTTCAAGGTGAGACGCTCCTTTGCTCCCCCAATCCTATTTATATGTGTGAGTGTGCTGCCAGGATCGCTGATTCAGCTCGTGGGGACTTATTCAAATTCACCTCAGAAAGCTCAGAGTGTTAAGAAACACAAACACACACACTCTTCATGTTTTCAGCCTTTGTTTACTTTTAGATTCCCGTATAATGATTTTGTGTATTATTAGTGAGGGGCACAACGGAGCCACAGTGTCCCAAGCTCAAGAGAAGACACACAAAGAGTACTGCAATGTGATGGAGGTTATTAGCATTTCATTATACAGAGCCAATTTGCGCAATAAATGAGCAGATTAAAACTCTGCTCTCACTATAATTTGTCTCTGAGCACCCTTTCAGCACTCCTATTGTGTCTCCATCAGTCTTTTTTCAGTCTCTAAGAAAGGTTACTGCTGGTATTCAGGTATTACTTGACCCAGTCTGGATCATATGAATAATTTTCACACCTTTTTCTCTCAGTGTGTAGCTGCTCAAATATACAATTATTGGCTATTTTGACTGATGTGTTTCACTTTTTATTCTTTCTCTGACCCAACCTGCTGCTGTTTTAATAATTATTGTGGTAAATATAACATTTAAACACATCAGTTTGTCTTTTTTTATGCCTATTTAACCAGGTTCATACATTCAGGGGTCCCCACTGGTGTGAGTACTGTGCCAACTTCATGTGGGGTCTCATTGCTCAGGGAGTGAAATGTGCAGGTAAGTCACAAACAAAAAAACGCATTCCTTCTCGCCATAAAGTAATCGTCCTCTTCCAATCATGATTCAGTTTCCGCTTCTTTCACTCGTACTTTCTGTCTTAAAGCATGACTCAAAAGTGGGACAGCAGGCTAAAGTTAATCTGTTTCACTGTTGTTGACTCATCTGCGCTGTTTCATGGATTTTAAAATGTTAAAAGACTGGTTTGGGTGCCAAAGAACAAGCTGTCAGTGTGATCACTACTGCGTGTGTGGGTGATTGAACTGAGCCTCTGCAACGCCTACATTTAAACGCAACTTTCACCATGCAGTCTAGCAATGACCCTTAAGGATTATCACAAGTATGCTGATTTTTGCCAGTGGATTACTTATGTAAAAAAAACAGAGATGTCTAAAAATGGACATAAAGTGACGTAAAACAAATCTCTCTGCGTTTCTCTGTCAGATTGTGGGTTGAACGTCCATAAGCAGTGCTCCAAAGTCGTACCCAACGACTGCCAGCCGGACCTTCGGCACGTCAAGAAGGTGTACAGCTGTGACCTGACAACGCTGGTCAAAGCCCACAACACCAAGAGGCCCATGGTGGTCGACATGTGCATACAGGAAATTGAGGCCAGAGGTGAGAGAACGAGAGCACTTATGTGTGACTCAGAGATTATATAACAGAAAAAGGCTTTTAAGTATTGTTTGCAGCAAGGTTAAGAGAAGTGGGGGGAGGAAAGGAGAACACCCACGAGGCTGGCGTGCATACGCAAGATGCGATTGCCTTTGTGTGTGTCAGCCCACCCACTCAATGCTAAAAAGATGTACGCAGGCAGCTTCATCTGTGAATGTAGGTGTGTGTGTGCATGTGTGGAGAGTGACAGTTTTCCCCTCGAGAGAGCTGCCGCAGACAGCATTTTATTGACGACTTGAGTGAAACTAATACATGAAATCAATAAAGACTTGAGATGACTGAACTTGACTGGAGCGAGAGAGACAGTTGAAGTCTTCCCCCCACGCTTTATTTCTTCCTTCTGCCTTCACATATCTTGTGTTTGTGTGTGTTTAATAACCATTTTTGCATCCATTTCAGTTTATTTGCTAATAGCAGGAAAGAAACATCAGTTTTATCATTTCTTTAAGACATAAATAGAAAGCATTCTCATCTGAGATGCTGTACACTGAATTTTTTTTAGTTGGTTATGTAGAATTTAAACTTATCGTAGTCATCAAATTAATGTTAGTATCATTTAAACCTTCCAGGTCTTCAGTCAGAAGGTTTATACAGAATATCAGGCTTCAGCGAGCTGATTGAAGACGTGAAACTGGCCTTTGATAGAGGTAAGTGTCGCCCCCCCACTGTTCCATAAGCAGGTTCTCTTATCAAATAAATGAAATGTCATGCAGCGATTGTTCCTCCACAGACGGAGAGAAAGCAGATATATCCTCAAATGCTTATGAGGACATCAACATCATCACCGGAGCCCTCAAACTCTACTTCAGAGAGCTGCCCATACCCCTCATCACGTATGATGCCTACCCACGCTTCATAGAAGCTGCAAGTAGGTCTTAACGTTCAGCCTTTTAACCAGAATTTACCTTAAAACTCAAAGATGATTGTTCCCAGCAAAATATAGGGAGATAAGCAACAAAAGGAGTCCTAGATAACCCTCTCTATTGTAGGTCACCAATAGGCAACTTTGGGTCTGGATCCTCTTTAAATTTTAATTGAATACCCCTGCATTATATGGTTGCAATTTTAACTCATGTTAGCCAAATGAAATCCGTTTAGACACGCCAGTATTCACTCTCATGAGACTTCTAAGATTCCTATTAGACAAATATAGGTTTCTGAATTAATTGCAAAAGTTTAAACAGATTCAATAAAAGCTTAGTCAGAACTCCTGAAAACAGACTGTTAAATAGAAGATGGACGTAGCCACCATTGGTTGGTGAAGTTTATGGAACTATGAATTCGCCATCTTAGTTTTTGGGGTTGTGATAATGTACGTAGGTATGGTTGGTTTGCTTATACTTCACCCAAAGAGTATGTATTACCCTCCTTAACAGAAGTCTATGTCTGTTCGAGCTGTTTCTTAAACAGAAATGACTGTAAAGGTACCTAAATTAAACCACACTTGTATGAAAAATGCTGGCTAAAAAAACTTTCATCACAGACTTGATGTTTATTATTTAATATTTTTCTTTTTAAGGCAAAAATCTCTATTAAAAAAAAATTGTAAATTACACATACTCGAAGTCATACCTTGCTTTATTTTTTATTTTACATCAGATGTGGTAAATTACCATAGAATTGTATTAAAATAACACTTAAAACTTGTGAAAAAGGTCATAAACTTATTTGGAAAATCTCTTTCTAAATTAAATGAGACTTAAGGTCTTTCTTTTTTCTTTTTTTTTGTGGAAGACTTCTACATCAGACTTCTTTTTGGCCCTCTAGTGGCTATTCAAAATATTGACCTGGAGGCTAAACCCATCATTTGTATAGATGTACTATCAATATTTTTATGTGTGTGTGTTGCAGAAATAACAGACCCAGAGAAACGACTGGAGGCCCTCCATGAGGCCTTGAAGCTGCTGCCACCAGCTCACTGCGAGACGCTGCGATACCTCATGGGTCACCTCAAGAGGTCAGAGACACACACGAGCAGTTGTTTTACTTTGTTACATACTTATTTCTTTGGTATCGCCGTTATTATTTGACTGTTGTTTTTACATATTATATAAACTGGTCTCTCTCTTCATCCAGAGTGACACAATATGAGAAGGAGAATCTCATGACTAGCGAGAATTTAGGCATCGTCTTCGGCCCGACGCTTATGAGGGCGCCCGAGCTGGATGCCATGACGGCACTCAACGATATCCGATATCAGAGACTTGTGGTGGAAAGTCTCATTACCAATGAAGATGTGTTGTTCTGAGGTGCAAGAGGAGGTGAAAAGAGAGACTGGGGAAGACGCTTGAATACTTTTAAGATAAAAAGGTGGCTTCTAATGAGAAAATGAAGGAGAAACGTTCAAGATACTTGTGTCTCGCTAGAGAGGATTAAAAAATACACTACCTGCTTTTGTGATGTTTGGATAAATGGACAAATGAAGGAAGTGTCTGTCTTCATGGAAGCAATTTAGCAAAAACTATCTTGAGACACAGCGGCTTTGAGTGTAGAAGTGGATGGAAGGACCCAGCATTTCCCTACATTTTAATGAAAACAGGAGCAAAACGTAAAGTCAACAAGCCCTACTTTGTCTCTATGAGTTGGCATTAGAAACATACCCTTTATCAGAGAGAGGATTAACAATGTGTGGTAGAAACACTGCACCATCTATCTTTACGTTCTAGTCACTTCTTTACAAGGATGCCTTGACATTTTGGATTGTGGAAAAACATGACTGTATTGAAAATGTTAGCTTGGTTAGTGTTTATCATTGAAACTAGCCAATAATGGTTTGCAACTTTTAATACAAGTCCTGGTAAGTTTTGCCTCTTTTCTTAGTGTCAAGGTGTCCCATTTGATCCTGTTGAAGAGGAGAAGCAGCAGAACTGGCTTCCTAACAGTAGACAGCCGGATGAATGAATGAATGAATGAGTGGAAAAAGTGTATCGCTCACATTTGGCGCATAGTCATTCCTCCAAATGGAACTAAAGTGATTTGGACCTACTGCCTTTCTTTTTTCCTTCCTCTTCTTTTGCTCTGCTTTTGCTTTACAGCTCTCCCTTTTGCCCTGTCGCTGAATTATAACCACACTGCAACCTCAAACCACTTTCTTCTTCTTCTTTTTTTTTCTTGGTGTGATGATGTGTAATTGCACCCAGCGATGAAGCGGGCGGAGCTGCAAATTAACAATCCTGCATTCTCTCACTTCTCCACTTGCCGCGGGTTGAAAACCTGATAGGAAATGACACTTAAAATTCAGCGAGAGTCTATTTACAGGAAACGCTTTTCCAGTTCCTGGAAGAGCATCTTTCCAAGTGAAAATGTTGCTTCTGACAGAACTTATAAACATATAGCAAGAAATACTGTGCCAGACCATCTGTCAGACATGAACACACAGTGTTTACCAGGTAGTTGTCAGGCAGCTGTAGCTGTCATACTTCGCTGTAGTGGCAGATGCCGAGGGGAGGTACACCCTTGTTTGGCTTGAAACACAAATACGTGAGGCCAGTTCTTTCTGATGTTTTTGCTTTGGTTTGTCATTTGTATAAAGCGGTGCTGTTTCGTTATGAAGGAGATTTTTGCAATGAAAATACTAATTGAAATTCATCATCACTCGCCCGACTGCAATTCAACAAAATGAAGCACGCTGATAATTTCAAGGCCCATCTCTGTTATTGGCCTGAGTGGGATAATTGGGCAAGTTTTAATATCAAATCTAATCCCAATTGCTTCACATCGGTGTTTTGCCTCTCCTTCTGTAAACATGTTTGGAAATCATGCATCTGTCACTTGTGTTGATGCCACTTAATCTAACTGTGAAACTGGAGGAAGTGATGATAATTACAAGCCCGAAGGCCAGTCTGTAGTTCATATCTTAACGTCTGCCTTCTGCAGTGAAAATGAGATTTTTCCCTGACTAAAGCAGGTGACAGAGGTTATTGAGTTTGCTGTAATGTTTTGATGCCATGAAAGCAGTGTCCATTATAGACATTGTCTGTATTTGCCATACGTTTTTATTTGTTGTTAAACTAGTGCCATTTGAAAGGGTGGAGGTGTAAAATGGAGGCTTTCTGCATGTACCCCCACCTCCTACAACTCACCTTTACTCATTCCTACCCCCATTTTTGTCGGGGGGTTCACTGAGTAGTGAAGACCCACCCGGCTTGAAGACCTTTTTGGCTTTTTTTTTGTTTGGTTTCTTTTTTTGTAAAGCAAGGACAGTTGCTGGGTGTAAATCAAATGGATGTAACATAAAGATAACATCAGCATTTTTCTAATGGATTATGTTTTCATGTTATCCGTTTTCTTTATTTACATTGTCTAACCATGGACTAACTCTTATCAGACTAACCTGATGAAAACTTGTGACTCTTCAGTGATCTGTGACGGCTGCTTTTTTAGCATCACGATTAAAATGTGTTGGGGATTTTTTTTGGTTTTGTTTTGTGTTTTTTTTTATTGTCATTGCTGTAAAGTATTTTCTATATGGTTTATGCATGGTGAAATTAAATTATTAAATATGACTTTAAGTTGGTGGTCTGGATTTTGTGTTTTAATCCATTTGAGCATGGATGTGTTCAAGAAGACCTGCTGAAGTTCAAACTGAGCACCAGAATGGGGAAGAAAGGTGATTTAAGGCCAAGTTGGTCTGAGTGTTTCAGAAACTGCTCATCTACTGTGATCTTCCCACACAACCCGTGGTTTGAAAAAGAGAAAATATCCAGGGATCAGCAGTTCTCTATGGCGTTATTTTTGTGCCACTATTCTGAGCGCACGTAAAAAAAAAATTAAAAAAAAATAGTGTTGCATTTTGAGAAGAAATTTATTTTGAGCGAAGAAAAGCTAAATTTGAGCGAACAAAATTCATTGCTGCGTGCAAAACACGTATTTCAGTGTTTGCTATTGTCCATATACACACAATCACAGCCCCTCTCACTCTCTCTTTACACCGTGCCACAAAACCAACCAATCACAGACTTCTTTGCAAAAATTCTGATTGGCTGTTTTGGTCTCCAATCAGCTCGCTAGCTACTGTAGCTAAACCCAGGCAAATATCCCAGAATGCAATTCGTCCAAAACTCAAACGAGGCAGTGGCGGAGGAACGCAGAGTGTAAATATAAATAAATAAAACGGTGTACAGAAAGAGTTGAACGCGCAGGGGCAGAGATGTTGAGAGCGCGAGCAGTACACTGCGAGCAGGTCCGAAGAGATCTGAGCAAGAGCAAATGCAAAAACTGAGTGAGAGGGGCTGTGATTGTGTGTGTATATGGACAATAGCAAACACTGAAATACATGTTATGCACGCAGCAGTGAATTTTGTTCGCTCAAATTTAGCTTTTCTTCGCTCAAAATAAATTTCTCCTCAAAATGCAACACTTGTACTTGCAAAATCTTTTTACGTGCGCTCAATTTTTTTTTACGTGCACTCAGAATAGTGGCACAGAAATAACGCCATAGTTCTCTGGGTGATGACATGACAGAGGTCATGGGAGAATGGCTAGACTGTTTTGAGCTGATAGAAAGAAAATAGTCAAGTAACCACTTATTAATTTCATTTGATTTAATGGGGACAAGTGCAGTTTAACATAGTAATGATACAGAGCATGAAACTGCTGCACAGAGATTTTATACCTTATTTTTTTTCCATTTTCAATCCTTATCCATAGTTGGGGTTTTACAGCCACAATGCACATTTTACAGCACTGAACTACATAAAGCTATACATGCAGTATTAGTACAAAACTACAAAAGATGCATATAACTGAGGAAAATACGGAAATATAAGAAGAATTAATTCATTAAAATAATTTCTGAAACTACTAATTGTAGTATAATTAATTAAATTAAGTGCAGCTCTGGCTTACTTTTAACAAACCTTTGACAACCAAGGTTGTTTGTAGTAATGTAATAATTATTATACCACATTCTGTAACAATGCTGTTGAATTTAATGTAACATTAACAATGGAGGTGCTAAGTCATGAGCACCCCCTCACGTGCTCATGACTTAGCTCAAGCGTCCTCCATTTGCTGCTTGTTAAGTGAGGGGGAACGCTGGCCTTGATGCGGGCTTTTACTTGGACACACCATAGCAAGCCTACCACCAGATAACCACATGAATTTAGGTTTAAAGCTTGCCTCGAGAAGCACAAAAAGTCGTTATTTTTCTATTTATATTGTTAAAGCAAACCTCAGTGGAAATGGAGTCTGGAGAGGAGTTTGCTAGCAGGTGTCTCGGACATGTGTGCAGAATTGTCGAGGAAAGAAGCGCAGAAGATGTTAACTACACCACACAAGGTGAGGCACTGTAGGGCTAGAATGAGGAAGTTTGTATTGTTTTGTTTTTTTTGTGAGATTCTTCTGTTAAGTTTAAAGTAACGGTTTTTGTGCAGATATTGTTAGCTTGAGGTGGCGACTAGCGAACAACTAGCCGCTAAAACTAGCCTACTACCTGCTTTTTAGCATCAGCATGACGCCTAAACTAGACTGTTACGTGGTTATTAACACCAGTGCGAATTTGCTTCTTTTTAAGCTGCTGAATATGACCGTTTTAATAACCATATGTGAAAGAGTTTTGTTTGGTGTTCTAGCTGTCAGCAGGTTTAACCTTTCAAGTTTGAAGGTAGTTGCCAACTTTTTAACTATCAAATTAGTGTCACTGTGGCGTGCCAGTGCACAGCCAGCTGGGTATAGGGTAAATATGCACTGTATGTTCATATTTTTATAATGAAAATGCACTAAACTGTAGGTAGGTTTGCAGTTTAATCAATGCCTACTCTAAAACAAAGAAAAGTAAGGCAAATAATAATTTGGGCATTTCCTGTGAAAAATGAGCAAAAAAGAAAAGAATATTCAAATAAAATACTGTAAATGGTGACTTCAATTTATTATGATACGCAGACCAAAAAGCACCGTATTTTTACATTCACGTGTTACTCCTCACATCTGGTGTGGATGAAGGTTGTGGTTGGACACAAAAACTTGTCTGATATAATTATGATCAAATGCATTTGGTATTTTTAAGAGTGCCATCTGTTGGTCAGAAAGTGGCATCGCAGTTAATGGTCAATATATGGGACATTTAATGTAGAATAGGGGATGAACCAATTTTGGTCATTATACGGGATGGCCCGCTAAAATAGGAAACCCTGTTTGAAGGTCATACTGACCTTCATACGAATATGTTATATGTCAACATGGAAAGCAAGTTGTCTAAAGCGGTACTGTTTCAGTTATTTAAAAGTACTTTTCTGTTTGTTTGTTTTTTGTTTTTTTGTTTCCTAGTAGTTTGTTTTTTGTTAGTACATATTCCTGCATATCCACTTTAAAGCTTCAGTGTTATGGGTAATGAGTGGAAGGTAAAGTGCGGTGATATTCTAAGTAATAATACTTTTATGAAGTAAGAAGGTTCTACTTCCCCCCTTTGGAAAATAAAAGGAACTACATGTGCCAAATGCCAGTTATGCTCTATTTTAATTTTGAAAATGTAATGAATAAAAAGTTTTAGCTCTGCTGTGTGTAAAAATCCTTCTTGTTAAATGTTGTGGTAAGCCTCGTTGGCGCAGTAGGCAGCGCGTCAGTCTCATAATCTGAAGGTCGTGAGTTCGAGCCTCACACGGGGCAGGATGTTTTGTTTTTGCTACGTCTTTTTGAACAGAATCGACTTTATGGCATTTTGAGTGCAGTATGCTTTAGAGATAGTAAAATTAATTTCGCAGCAACTGTCTGTTGTAGTTGAAAATTTTTAGTTTGCTTGGGTTGGATTCCAATTTTTTTTATATTCTTTCCCGTAAAACAAACCTATGGTTCCTAAGAGGAAAAGCGACTTTTGAAAAATTAGGGGTTGAGGTGATAGCCGTAAGCCCGGCTAGCTCAGTCGGTAGAGCATGAGACTCTTAATCTCAGGGTCGTGGGTTCGAGCCCCACGTTGGGCGTTGACCTTTTTTTCCTTTGCCCTTGCTTCCTGTTTCTCTCCTTTTGTAATTTTGATATCCAGTGCTTGGACCCTAGAAAGTTTACATAGCATTTTCCACTGAAATATTGAAACTGTGAGAGACATTGTTAATTCAGCAAGTACACAGGGTGTGGATGTGAGCATTGGTGGTTCAGTGGTAGAATTCTCGCCTGCCACGCGGGAGGCCCGGGTTCGATTCCCGGCCAATGCAACAGTGTTTTGAGTTTTTCTACTCAATAAATTAATTTCTGTATTCCCTGTGTTCTTTGAGTACACAAAAGCATTTGCTTTTATTTTTTATTTTGCTATTATTTTGGCTTGACCGTTAATATTATTGACCTAATTATATTTGTTTGTTTGAAGTCTGGTTGGAGTCCTGTGGTAGGATGATGCATGAGGGGGATGGTTGGTGGGGGTTGGGTGGGGGGATGGTGGTTCTTGCGTCAAATCACAACACCACTTATGTCGAGGCATCAATAAGAGAGAGAAAAATACTTACAATATTAACGTTTTCATTTGTTCAGGGGTAATGTGACTTTTCTTGGTCCATTGGTTTGTTGCGTCATAGGCCTCGTTGGCGCAGTAGGCAGCGCGTCAGTCTCATAATCTGAAGGTCGTGAGTTCGAGCCTCACACGGGGCACATTCTTTTGACACAAACATATTTGTTGTTATTTTTTTTTTTATTTTGCCAGTTGAGTGATTTGTGTGCTTGACTACTTTAGACTGCCTATCAATGCAATGCCTTTTTTTGTTCTTTACTTTTCTTATTCTCTCTTTGCTTTTATTTTGAAAAGGCTTAACCTTTGATATTGCTCAATTACATGGCCTGCTCAAAAAACGGTTGCTAAACTCAACAATACATGTTTGAAGTCTTTTTAAAGTCCTGTGGTAGAATGGGGAACAGGGGAGGAGACCTGGGGGAGAATATGTGGAGAAGGCTTATACATCGTGTTCAAGAAAGTAAATCAAAACAAATGGGGTTAAAAAGCTGCAAACTCCCCGTCGGGGAATCGAACCCCGGTCTCCCGCGTGACAGGCGGGGATACTCACCACTATACTAACGAGGAGACAATGCAAAATCCCCTGTGTGGCATTATACACCTCACTGGTGATTCAGGGCTTATGAAATTTGGATTTGTACAATAAATAGCCAGAGATATTTACTCTACATCAATTGCTGTAGAACTGAAGAAATGCCCTGGAGGAGTTTTGATATAGCTGGTTGTTGTCAAGCAGTCAGTCAGGCTAGGGTACTCACCTCTCTCTATCCACCTACACATTCAAACGTACACACACGTAGGCCTACAGGAATATCTGGACCACGGCCAATCAGAGAGGTCCCTTTGGTGGGTACAAAGGTTGTGTTACATTATCAAAATATAAACACCATTTTTAATTTAGTTAATTAGTTAATTTAGTTTTGCCTGTCCCCAAACGGGACAAGCAAAGAAATAAAAAAATCATGTTCAGTTTTTCCACATGATCTCTCCTTATTGAACTGTTTTTGTAGATAAGCTTCAAGCCAGCAAGCAACAATATCTAAACCAAAAATATTATCACCAGAAGTAAGAAAGTGTCTGGACTATCTCCAGCTGTGTGCTGCATGTATTAAAGATAACTTCAGACACTGTCTGGTTGTGATGTCTGAAACAGGCTGTACAGTCACACAGATAAAAGACATCAGTCATGTTTCTAATTATATAAATGAAACAGAATGATTATAAAGATAAAAGTTGTGAGTGCCTTCTAAAGAAAGGATGGATTGTTATCATTACATGAAGTGATTTAGAAATAATATGTAAGCTTTAAGGGCAGCACTCACAACTTTTTAAAACTGATTACCTGATGTTAAGCATACACAGATATCTAAACATATAGGTGAACTCTAAGAGGTTATAAAGAAGAGAGCTGTGTTGATATTTTTACAGAACACAATTTATTTACATTTTTATATTTACAATCTTATTTTATTCATATAAACAAAAGAAAAATTCAAAACTAGAACAAAACTGTCTGTACAATATTAACTATTTCTTCCTTATTTCCTCCACTCATCTTTGTCTCTCTGCCTCATAGAAAGGAGACTCCTGAAACTCCTTCCAGGTCATCTCCTTGGCCATGCCTTTGTCTCTGTACAGAGAGTGCACTTTTGAAAGGCAGTAGATATATTTCCCTGCCACTCCAGGGAAGCCCGTATGAATGTGTGGGCTATTTGGTTCCTGTTTCAGGTCCATGTTGCAGAATCTGC
>VUQG01042504.1:0-21809 GCA_015106755.1 Etia nguti
AGCGCACGCAGCAAAAGACTCATTGCCCCGAAATGCAGAACTGACCTCCACAGGAAATCCTTTGTGCCGGTGGCAATAAGACTGTACAACTTTTCCTCACTCTGTAGGTGATTTTCCTGAGGATTAATAACAAAGCTATTCTGTTTCCATTCAGACCGTGCAATATCACCCAACAGTTTTTCATCGAATGTTTGTTTCATCTCCCCATCATATGCTGCTACTCTATTATCCATTTGCACAATACTATGTCACTTTTAGAATCCCCTGCACTGATAGCTAAGCTAAGCTATTTATTTTTCAGGATATAGTTATATTGTTACTTGTTACAGTATATATCAAGTATCCTACTGTATACTTGTATTCTATTGTACATATTGTACATCTTATTTCTCTGCTCCTCTGTCTCTCTTGCTGCATTGAGCATGTGTATGACAAAAGAATTTCCCTCGGGATAAATAAAGTTCTTCTTATCTTATCTTAAAAAACTGCTTCAATGACAAGTGATGTATTGGATGGGTTATGCATTGAAACGACTCACTATATTGCTACACCAGGACAGGCTGCTTTGTATTCATCTTTCCTTAAAATTAGCATGACTGATTGGTTTGGAATTGGGCGATACGGAACAGTTGAGCTTCACTGATGACACCAAAGGGATGGAATAAAGGCCAGGTTTATTTATAAGATTTGTGCACGATAACCGAGAATAAATAAACTGTACAATGCATATCACTGCTATGTGCACATGAAAGAGTCACAGTGAAGATTTTGCCACATGCTATCTGGTAGGCCAGTACCTTTTAGTAGTGATCTTCCTGCCATTGATGGTCTTGGTGGAGGTAGACACAGAGCGAAAGTTGCCCATGCTTCCTCCACCTCCTCCTCCAAAAGAGGTTGATGAGAAAGAGGTGAAGCCACCACCTCCCATACTGCCCATTGTTGTCATGTGACCCATGTGACCGATATGACCCAGGGCGCTCATGGAGCCAAAAGAACCAAAGCCTAAAAGAAAAAGTTATCTAATTTAAATCCGTTTAATTCATTTAAGCAAAAGATAAACATTGCCAACAGTTTTGGATGTGTCTACATCCAGTGCAGCAGAGTGTGCTTTTAACTATTTACCTGGGTCAAAAGGGGAGAAGCCGGCACCAAAGGCTGGGAAACCAAAGCCCCCCAAAAAAGAGCCACTTGTCCGGCTACGACTCGCCCGGCTTTGGTGCCGCCGGCCACTACCAAAAAATGGGTCATCACTAAATGGATCTGCACCTGAGAGCAGAAAATGTCAGAGTGCAAGAATAACTGAGAACCACAGCAGGAGGCCCAAAGCCTTCAAACATGCAGCTAAAAGCAGTCACAGACTCAGTGATGTACCAGATTTGTTAAGCTGAATGGAGGTCTTACCAAAAAAGTCTGCAAATGGGTCTCTGGCACCAAAGAATTCCCTGAAAACATCTTCTGGGTTACGGAACGTGAAGGGTTCATGGAAATGCTCTCCATTGTGGAAGTGGGCCCCTGAAATATCAAGTCAGTCAAAAGTGATGTTAAAAGTGTACATTCAACCCGAGCCAGAAAATAAACCAGTACATCAGATCCTGTCAAGTCCATGTTTATTCCATCTGCTCCATTCAACATCAGATTGTGCATGTGTTTAACACACTGTTCAGCCACGCCTCGTGTTTCTGGCATGTATTTCAAGCTGTAGTCCTGGCCTCTGAAGTCTACACTACCCAGAACATGTGCATGTAGGGATGGGAATCGAGAACCGGTTCTTGTAGAGAAGCAGTTCCCAGTAGTCCAATTCCTTTGAATCATTAGTCTACCTGCCTATCGATCCTGCTTATCGGTTCTCGCACTCTCGCTATGATCAGCTGATTTCAGTTCGTGTGTGGGAGGAGGGAAAAAGTGGTGCAGTCTCCAGCGTGGATATGGACATTAGTTTTATTTTTATTGCACAAAAGGATGAGAGCGCAATGGTGAAGTGGAGACTGCTCCAGGACAGGAACAACTGCATCATACTGTTTAAACATTATACCGTGATAAAATGAGCCATCATTTGCGCTGAAGCCAGCCGCTACTGAACTTCAACAGGTAACAAACTGATGAGCAGTCAGGCTTCAGCCTCCGTTTGTACCTGTTGATGTTTCTATGGTAGAATCACAGTGACGACCACTTTAAAGTCTCTTTGTGCTGGTTTTCATCTGTGCTTTGTGCTGAGGCTGTAGCCTCAGGTTTGTATTGTTAATTATGAGACAGTGCGTTTCTGATTATTTTACAGAGTAACATGAGAGTAATGTAACGAGTAGTATAACAAATGTCTTTCTCCTGGGTGTAATTAAGTAGCGTACTGCATTTCTTTTAAGAAAAGAGTTGTGTGTAATATGTGCAATAATGACTTTTTTGAGTAATGGGCCCACCACTGATCACAACAAAGAGGGGAAACACCTCCAACATGCACAAACATTTGACCTCCCAGCATGTAGTTATTTTGCTGAAGGGAATAAGGGAATCGATAAGTGATATTGATAATGGAATCGGAAGTACTAAATTCTTATCAGTTCCCATCCCTATATGCACGGTGTGCTAATTTGCAAATCTCCGTGGAAAATGTTAAATTGCACTCGATGAAGCCCTCACACACATTGTAAAAATGATATAAATATTATCTCGTGCCAGTATGGTGTTCAAACCAAACACACAAAGATCTTACTGAAGTTACAGGTGCATTTAAACTTTAAAGAAATGGTTACCTCTTCCACCATTGCTCCCTGTCAGCCCCTCTTTGCCGTAACGATCATATATACTCCTCTTGTTTGCTAAAACAGGAAATTGACACATTTCAAAAGCTGAATAAAAACTGTGGGAACACAGTAAATAAATACAATAAAATACAGAAATACAAGGATCACAGAAGAGACAGAATTGTGTGTTTTAATTGAGCCGACCTCAATGAAAACACACCGTCACACACAGCTGTGATACAAACCATCAGACAGGACTTCATAAGCCTCTGACAACTCCTTGAACTTCTTCTCAGCTTCCTCTTTGTTCTCTGGGTTTTTATCTGGGTGCCACCTCAGGGCCAGCTTTCTGTACCTGGACACCAGAAGGGGGAGGGGCTTAAAATCAAGTAAGATGTGCTGTTGCAGTGAAAACAATGAAAGAATGGGCTTTTATCATTAAAGCATTAAAGACATTCAATGAAAAAGTACATATGTAAAAGAGCAAAACACGAGCACTTCTGATCTGAATTTTCTGACTAGGTTTCAAAGCGAAATGTGCCAGTATGTGTCAGCTAAAGCCTTAACATAGCTCTTTGCAGCATGCTTCAAGTGTTATGTTATTCATGTCCAGGTTCAGGTATTACTCCCAGTTCAGATAAAGGACAGTTTATTCAGCTCCCAGGTGGTGCAGATGTGAGGCAGACAAAGTGTGCAGATCTGTCTGCATTTCCCTGTTAGCTTGAATTCCTTCAGCAGTTTGTTAATAAAGCTCAAGAAACTGAAACAGCTTGAGAAAACTGCAGGTGATGGCATCTCTGTGCAGGTTCTCAGCTAGGGCCAAATTTAAAATTTCAACTCACGCTTTCTTTATGTCATCTGCAGACGCATCCTTCCGTACTCCTAACACCTGGTAGTACTCCACCATGATGAGTGGATGACTGGAGAAACTTCAGAAAGCCTGGTGAACCTGAAAGAGTGAAGACAGCCACTGCTTATTAGCTTCATCATTAAGTCACTGCGTCCTCAACTTAGCAGTGAGAAAGTCTGCAGAAATATTGAATTCATGCCTCTCTTGAAGACTTTGGATTTCATGAAGTCTTTCTGTGGGATCGCAGTCAAACAATCAATTTGTTAAGAAATGTTCCAAACTGAGCCAAGTGCCTCAGATGTGTCTGCGTTGCAGCTATAATAAGATTAGGTCAAATTCTCTTAACAACAGATAAGAAACTACACTGGCTCTTTTATTACCTTTTTCAGCAAAGAGGCACTTCCAAAGTGAAGCGAGTGTTGCATTAGTCACAGGACCATTTCATTTTACTCTAAAGAAACTGAATGCTTTAATACAAGTAAAGATGAATCATGTTTCAAAAATACAAATAGTTAGGTGCTGAATGGAGCGTTTTGGTGCTGGAACAAGACATAAAAGCAAACAAAGTAAACCTATCCCAGATATCACATAGCAAAGGCTGTGTGCGTGTTTGGTGGGTGGGTTTAGCATTAATGCTAATCGGAAGGTTGGCGGTTCGATCCCTTGCTGCTCCAGTCTTCATGCTAAATATCCTTGGGCAAGATACTGAACCCCAAGTTGTGTGTGAATGTTAGACAGAAAGCACTTTCATAGTAAGAAGTGCTCGTGGCAAGTTGCATAAAGCGCTTAGAGTGCTCAGAGCAGAAAAGAACCAGAACTGTGGACTGTGGGAGGAAGCTGGACGTGCAAACTCCACACAGAAATGGTGGTGTCGGTTCCCAGGATGTTCTTGCTGTGAGGCAACAGTGCACCACCATGCTGCCTCGTATGATTCATTTACTTCTAGTAAGTAAGTAAAGTTTATTTATTAAGCGCTTTTCATAGACAGGCCGTCACAAAGCGCTGTACACAAAGATTAAAATAAATAGAAAGCTAAGTAACAAAATAGACAATATACACAATATAAAAGGTTCAAAGTAAATACAAATTTAAAAATGTAAAAAGCGTTGATTAACAGAAAGCTTGCTTAAACAGAAAATTTTTTAACTGCTTTTTAAAGGATTCCACAGAGTCAACCAAACGTAGTTGTGGTGGTAGACTGTTCCACAGACTGGAAGGCTCTGTCCCCTTTGGTCTTCAGTCGTGTACGGGGAACAACCAACAAACTCTGAGTCTGTGAGCGGAGACAACGAGCAGCAGTGTATTTTGTAAGAGGCTTGGATAAATTATCTGGGGCCTGGCCATTTAGTGCTCTGTATGTTAAACAAGAATTTTAAAACTAATTCTAAAATCAACTGGGAGCCAATGTAAAGAATATAAAATAGGAGTAATGTGAGCTCGCTTGCTAGAACATATTAGTAGCCTGGCCGCTGCATTTTGTATGGCTTGTAGGCGAGAAAGAGGGCTTTACAGGGCATTACAATAATCTAAACGCGATGACACAAATGCATGAACAATTTTTTCCAGTTCAGCTAACGAACCTAAACCTTTTCCAGTTCTAGGGTGGAATACTGTAATTCGGCATTATCTGAAGAGCCTTCAGCTGATCCAAAATGCTGTACTAAGAGTACTGACCGGGAGTAGAAAGGGAGAGCATACTTCTCATACTGGCTTCCTGTTAAATTAAGTATCGAATTTAAAATCCTGATCCTCACATACAAGGTCTTGAATAATCAGGGCGTATCTCAACTTGAAAACCTCACAGTACCGTATCACCCCAATAGAGCACTTGGCTCTCAGACTGCAATCTTACTCGTGGTTTCTAGGACAGAAACTAAGTCCTCTGTATTCCTGTAGGGTCTTTACCCACAATATGAGGCGCCTTCAGGCAACTGTTGTTGTAATTTGGTGTTATATAAACAAAACTGAATTGAAATGAAATTAAAAACAGTTATTTAAAATAAACATTTATGCATTTCTCTGGCACAGGGGCATTTCCAGGAATTTTTAAATGGGGTGGCTCAGAGGGGTCCCAACAACCAGTCAGACAGGGCTCAGGGGTAATGGGTGGGACTGTGTGCTATGGTGTTTTTATGCTCGCTGTACACAGAGTTTGATGTCACGTCACCTGGTGCGTGCCATGCTATCCGTGGAGCTTCGACCTCTTGACTTTTGTAACCTGGCACGTTGCGCCATGGCCACTGCAGCTGGGTTGAAGATATGATCGTGTTGGATTTTACTGCCAATTTAATGATATTCCAGCTCAGGAGTTAAAGGGGAACAGTTTAAAAATTTAGACTTTGTGGAAAAAAAATTTGCAAAAAACTTGGCAAAGTCCTTGCTTCCAGGTTTGACTTTTTCTCTTCCAATATCAGCACCTATGTGGCGGTATTATCTGAGTGGCAGTGTCTATCGTTCAGGAAAATACTACAGCGGCTTCCTGCGACTTAACCTTGGGCAGCAATAGAAGCGACTGTGTGAAGTGACCAGTGCAGAGGGTATACTGGTGCCCTTAGCCCCATCCCTGCTCTGGCACATGAGGATTAAAAATAAAAATGACATTATCAACAAGAACCTTTGTAGTAACTTTTAAAAAAAGGTCCCACCTGGTGAGAATTTTTTTTTAAATAACAGTTTACTAAAACCGGCCTAGTAGGTGGAACTCTCTCTTTATAGAGGCAGCGAGAACATCACAAACCAAACGTGAATGAATTCTCTGTTGATGGCTGTGGGACACAGCATACTCTGCCACTGACACATACTATGTATTATATCAAAAGGCATAAAAGTGCTCACCTCTGGTTCAGTGTATGCAGGTTATGAGGTATTCTGATCAGTCTGAATTCTGATTCTGTGGATCAGAGTCATTATAATGTTGTACTTTAAAGTTGATTTTCATTTTGACTTTTTCTTTTTAATCCAGTTTCATTTCCGGAGTGGGCTTGCTCGCTTCAGTTTTATTGGTTGTAAATGTTTAGTTTTAATTACTTCAAAGCCTCACAAGGTAAGTTGTGACCTCACAACCAAATAACTGTAAAATGTGTTTTATTCTTCCAAGCTTAAGTTCTGTAGTTTCCCCCCCAAAAGTCTACCTTTCAGTATTTTGAACATAAAGATGTCGTTCCGACCTGTGAGCCCCTCCTGTGCACAGACCAACAAAAGCTCCGTGTCGTCCGAACATGAAGACCAACAGCTTGTGTCTTGCACTTTTTATCTCCCAGTGAAATATAAAGATAGTCTGAAAACAGGCAGACTGCGAAGGTTTAAACGTAAAATGGAAGAATGCCTTTCAGCTACCATCTGAACGATGGTACATTCACTGGGCTTCACTTCTCTGAGCGGGACCCCGAGTAGCTGCTGCTACCCGGCTAACAAGGGCTGAAAGAGCCGCTAATGGTAATAACGAGAGGACTAAACATAAGTATATTCAACAGCATCCAGTGAAAGACATCCCACTGAAATACTACTTGTATCAGTAGCTGCTTGGCGAACCTACAGTAAGCTAGCTCTGGCCGGCAGTAAACAAAAGTCGCCATATCATGAATGCTACCAGTCTTACCCAGCGGAGGATCAGCTGTCTGTACTCTCAGTAGATTTGCCGAACAGACACACGGTCTGATATTGGGACTTGACAGAAACTAAAGAGGTTTATTCATCTCCGGCAATCTGCACATTTACAGATTTAACACAACGTCCTGTTTCTTTCTTCTTCCCCGCCTCGCGTCTTCTTTAACAACGATGCTTAACAACAAGCTTACCGTCTCTATACCGCCGCCCACCGGACACAGGCTGCATGGCTGCTGACCACTCGCTGGAGTTTCCAGGATCACGACTTGGACTGCTTCAATCACTAAACATTTCCATACAGACATATGGGAATTTGTTTGTCGTATGCTTTTTCCCCACTGTCAGTATTTACAGCATGCTCCATGTCTAAAATTTACCATTATTATACACCAGCACTGTACAGAAACTGGATACTTTTCTTCCAAACGTCACGAACACGCACGCCAGCTTCCTCCCAACTCCCCACAGACATGGATGCCAGGTTCATTGGCTGTAGGTGTGGACGGTTGATTGGTGACCTGTCCATGGTGAACCCCACCTCTTGTCCCATAACATCTAGGGACACTGAACAAATTAACTAGAAGGGCTGAACAGGAGAGCATCTACTGATTCTCTGGAACCTTCCTCTGATTGGCTTAGTAAGTTTCTGGTGATTACCAGATCTTTTTTAACCAGCTGTTTTTCGTGGGAACTTTCTATGAAATATTTAAAAAAAAAAAAACACCTGAATACCAGGGCCTCTTGAGTTATTTTTCTTTTAAGGTATCCTGCTTTTGTTCCATTTCTTTTCATGCTCAGTCCATACATGTAATCTGAAGTATCGACTAATAAAAATGAAACTGTTCGCAAGTTAACTGAATGCTGCACACCAGTCAGAGGACAGCCAAGGTAAAGAAACATGACTGACAAGAAACAAAGTAAAACAGGGAAGTTCAGTAAAAGGAGAGGACATAAAGTCTTGTGATGCTTTGCACCTCTAATTAAAGCCATAATGCAGTCCATTTATACAATACAAATTGTATTATTTTGTTTAAGCAGGCATGTGATCAGGAAAAACGGAACAAAATGAGTGAATACAGAAAACAGAGCAGGCTGCAAGAACCAGTGAAAAATAAAGTATCTTTTGTTACGCTAGTGTGACTGAAGGTGCCGGACATGGAAACAGGCTTTATTTTAGCAGCTTTGATGTTGCCATGGAGGTCATTGTAGTCATGGTCGTCATGGTAATGGTGGGCACAGCGATGTCTTTAAAAATGGACTGTGTGACACCAGAATGTGACACTTTATTCTCGCTGAGAGTTCCGATGATCATCTGCCGCATCTCCCTGCTGGCATCACCACGTACGGCAAGCAGCGCCTGGATGTGCTCCTCCCTACAGAGAGCAGGAGGGACAAAGAGCCTCAGCCACGTATAGGCAAACTCATTATAGACACATGCTGCATTCCTTCGTGGTGTGCCAGTGGAGGGCCTTGGTAGCACTGTCACGGCTCACTGAGTGTTCAGGTCAGAGGCACCCAGCAGCACACTTCAACATTAGTGAACCCCAAGGCACACTCTTTTTAAACAAAGTTTTAAATGCTTTTTTATCATGGCATGGTCATGCTTAACAGAAGAACACCAACATGATTCAGCGTGCACGCCTTCATCAGGATGTTAAACAGATTGCATGAAAAACTCTTTTTTCTAACGCTGCAACACCAAGAGCAAATTCCCACCTGGAGTCAGAGCGGAATATTAATCAGTTCTTTGATCTTTTAACTTTGTATGTATTTCTTCCAAAGAGCACTTTAACCAGAAGCATTTTAAAGTGGACATGAAGCACTACATGTACAAAGGCTAAATTACATCATGGAGCTCTGCTCTCAAAGGCTGGCATAGATGTGACTGTCTGTGAAGGTGGATTTAAGAAATAAATGCTTAAAGTTTCAGCAATATGTTTAGCACCTTCTGTCAGTATAGAACATTTGGTGACTGGGTTGGTTGGCTGTTCACTTTCACTCTCTGTCTCTTTAGCGGTGATTGGTTCTTTGTTGTTTGCAATTTTATTGCATAAAACAGTGCTGCTCGCATCTTGCGAACATCTGCATTGCCAGATGATTGTTCGGCTTGGTACGCCCGTCCTGGTGAGGAAAAGCTGGAGTGTTGGACCTGGTGAATGAAACAGGCTCTCCCCCACACAGTCCTCATTTATAAAGTGCTTTACAAACCAGAACATCACAGCTAACAGGTGGATTTTCCCGTTTCAGTGCAGCTAGCCTAACAACAAAGAACCACTGACTGCAGAGTGAAAGTGGACAGTATATCTTTGGTTTTAACATAAAACTCATTGCTGCAGCCAGGGACAGCACAAAAGTGATCCCCTTAAACAGATTTTTAGTTTTAGTCTCCCGAGTTACTGGTTCTTTTATTAGTAAGCTAGCATACACAATGACTGCAAATAACCAACCGAATAACTCGGTGATGTAACCTTCTGTACTGACAGAAGATGGCGCTAAACATGTTCTCAAAATTGTAAGCACTTATTTTTTAAATCCAGCTACACAGACACTGTTACAGCTCTGTCAGTTTTTGAGAGCAGGGCTCAGTGGTGTAAATTAGCCTTTATACATTTAGTGCTTAATGTCCACTTTAAGCTCCTAATCAGTACAGATAAACATACAGCGTTGACGACATAAAACTGATAACTAAAATGTATAAAATTTAAAAAAACTATACCTGCATTTGAGAGGCAAACACTTGAATTTTTATTCCACTATAAATTTGTTATAAGCTGCCCTGGCTTGATTTACTTCCCCTGGTTCCTAGTACCAGTTCTGGATCTCCATTGTGGTTCCCTATATTTACCATGGAGTCCTTCTTTTAAGTCTGTCTCCTGCATCCCGCGTTTGGGTCATCACTCGTGTGGGCAGCATTGTGGTCGAATGGTTGCACTGTCACTTTGCAGCAAAAGGTTTGCTGGCTTGAACCCTGGCTGGGGCCTTTTTATGTCGGATTTTTATGTTCTCCCTGTGAGTGTGTGGGTTTCCTCTGAGTACATCCTCCCACAGCCCAAAGCCATGCATGGATGTAAGGTAGATATATAGAATAAAGCGTTTGGATGAATGCATGGTTAGGAGTAAAAAAATAAAATACTATATGAATGTGAGTACACTACATTACTACTACACTAAACACCCCAGCTACACCTAACAATAAGTACTTTGATTTTTAGGAATGAATTTGATGTCGTGTTCTATACTTACAGATGATAAATCCAGCTTTACAGACAGCATTACATCTATGTCAGTTTCTGAGAGCAAGAAGTACTCTTCGTGCAAACTGAAAGAAATCCTATTTCATTCTAATAGGAGACTTTCACAGTTTTTTTTAAAACTGTTAATTATTGTCAGCAACTCGTTGGCTATGAATGTCATGTGACACTGTGCAGCTATAGTAGAAATTTATTGTGGTGGGTAAAAAGCTTTGAAAACCTTATTTTAAGGAAAAGCAACCAAATGTATTTTATTCAAACTCAGATCTGACTCATGACACTATTTGTGCAGGGTTTTTTCCCAGGTAACTACTGAAATTAAAGCTAATGCTATTTCGTCAAATGATCATGTAAACAGCAATTTGAGAATAAAAAAAAAATCCGAGTGTTTAGTGCAAATATGCCACATAAACAATGTACAAATATAAAAAATGATCCTACCATTTCAATTCTTGTACACGTCTAAAGTAGCATGCTGAAAATATGGGAATGATGCTGACAACAACTGAAATGCTTGTCAGCGTTAGCATGTGACTGTGTACCTGATATCAGGATATTTAGACACCAGCGTGGAGACCTCCAGGAACAATAATGTGGGGTCAGTCAGCTTGAACACTTCTGCAATAGCAGTGATGGCACCACAAAGCCAGTCTGTGTCTTCACCCTACATGGTTAAAAAAACAAAACAAAAAAGAACCAAGAATATTTTCATAGTGCTGCTGTGGGAGGTGTGTGTATCATCTGCTTGGCTGTTAAACTCTTCACAGTACATTAATTAGAGTCAGGGTACAAAATCTACAAAAAACAAAACAAAACACAACTTTAAAGAGTCAAATCTAAGTTCATTTAGGTCAATATAAAAATGAATAAGGTATTATGGTTTAAATTAATATACATTTTAAATATATTTTAGAAAGTCAGACATCGTTGTAGTTCGTTTTTTGGTTAATCTAAAATATTGTAGTAATTTGAGACACTGAATTTTTGTAATTATCAAAATGAAAAAAAGAGGAAATAAAAAGAAATATTTAAGCTAAAGCACACAGAGAGAAGAACCACACACGTAACTGTCCAGATATTTTCATACCAAAGACCACTGTACAGATGTGAACTCACCGCAGCCAGTTTTCTAAAGAGGAACTTGAACTGATCGGCTTCCTTCATCATCCTTTCAGCTCCCTCCTTTCTCTCGTCAGGGTTTTTAAAAGTAATCCTCTTTTGCATCACTGCTTTAATGTACTCGACTACCACCCTGCGCAGGGCCTCACTCGTCATCTCCTGCACACACCACATCGTGCAGGTTAGGCCTCAGAGTAGAGTTGCACTACAGCTCTGGAAGCTATGTAAACTGCTCACTTCTACATGCTGAAAACATCGTTATTCAATTTCACTGGACTCTATGATGACTTTTTGCAAAACCTCTACCTGATTGAAGGGTTTCTTAATCTTGTTGAAGTCATTGAAATAGTCCTCCACTGTCACACAGATGGTATCCACAGCATGAGAGCCTGTCAGCCACTTCCTGGTCAGCAGTTCATTCAAGTGACTCTGGTAAATGCAACAAGAGAAACAAAGAGTTTTAATGCATCAAATAATTTGTAATCAGTATATAAACATATGGAAGTAAATTCTTATCATTAATTTGTAATGCTAAAATAAATCGTCATTTGTATCTTTTGTTATTTTATTGCATAGTTTAAGAAGTTTCACAAGTTCTTGTGAAACAGCTGGTGCAGCTGAGTGTTGACCATCACTCAACTGCACCCTCGAAATCTTTATAATAAAAGAAAATTTGTCTTCAATAAGAGTTTGACTCACTTTTAGCTGATAAATCTGTCAAGTTTTTACTGTGTTATTATTATTACAATGTAGACTGTATGAGCAAGGAGAGCAGGCTGGTCGTTTACTTGCTCTAAAGACCCAAGAAGCAACAGCATCCTAATATACAGCAGATTCATTTGTCTCTTATTGATCAACAGGAAATAAATAATGAATTTAAATTTTATCATAAAAACCTATACTCTTTTGAAGTGACACCAAAATAGTAGCTAAAATGCTTGCTGCAAGACTAGAGAAAGTACTTCCATGGATTCCACTGAAAGCGGAGGACTGAACATGACAGACATGTCATGTTTTCTGGACCAAAACAGTAAAACACTACTTTCAGGCTCTGTCCATTTAATGAACATGACTGGTATCCTTTTATAATATATTTAATAAAAATCGGATTACAATACCAGACCGAGATATTTTTATAGAAAATGAAACTAGAAATACAACAAACAACATATAAACATGTAGTAACTATAGTATTATTAAAAATGCTTTTTTTTTTTGGTTTTTTTTTTACCTCAAGATCAAGGAAAACTTCATCTAACAGGAACTGACAACCCTCCTTTGCCACCTCATTGAGCGTCCTCTCTATAGCAGCATCACTGTCAGCGGGTTCTGATGACTGAGAGTACTTCCTCTTCAGACTGTTGATGGACTCTCTGAGTAACAGATGGAACTGTTTACAAATGAATCTTCATAACATGACTGACCCATAAAACTGACAGACACAGCATCAGTGGTGAGCCACTTTAACTACTTGTACATGGCCAACGTTTCACCAGCCTATGTTAAAAGAACATGAAACGCACTCGTCTTCCACTGCAGCATATCACACCCTAGTGGCTTATAATAATATTGGCATGCTTTTCTCACCATAATTTCCAGAACACCACTTTAGAATTTGTGATGCTTTTTAAACACGAATAAAACAGTATGCAAAATTTAAAAAAAATATAATTAAAACACAATAAATAATACAAAGACATATAACATTATAGTTGTTTAAACAGTATAGCAATTGCTAAAATGTTTGTTTGTTTTCTAATTTAATCACTACTTATGAATTTTATTCCAGCAAAGCATAAATTTGGGAAAAACCTGTGCAAAAATTAAAAGCACATGATGCAACATCTTCCAACGTATTGTAGTTCATAAAGAGTGACGGGGGATTCTATGAAGGACTGTGTAGGCACATATTGTTTACACTGGCTTATACTGAACATTTCACAGCATTAAACCATCCTGACATCATCCAATAAGTAGAAGCTTTTATTATGGAAAAGGGACAATTTAAAGAATCCTGGGAAATTCTTATAATCACTGTACCATTACTTTTATTTTGAAAATCAATATACATACTTGTGGTCAATAAAATAACTTCCTGTATAACACCAAGGGCTTATATTTTGAAAATCCAAAATTGTCTAAAGCACATTTGCCTTCTATTAGGAAACTGAGGGCTTTTATTCTGAAAACTTGACACACACTTTGTCACTTCTGTTAGTCACTACTGTCTCTTGTGCACCAGTATGTGTGTGTAACAAAGAGGCAGACGGGAGCAGCTTAATATGATGAAAGTGATTTGCCTTCATTAAGATCTCAGCAGATCACAGCTTTCCACAACTGTATGTCTGACCTTGAGCTCAGTGTCACTGAGCTCTTACTGTTTCAAGCACAGGTAAGCAGACAGAAATCTTCAACAATCTTTGCCAGCACACTGTCAGTCAGTGTGATTTGAACTCATCTGAGATTATTAGTAGATGCACCTATGGTACCAAGTTGAAGCTCGTACGTCGCCTAGTTTTCCAGTCATTGCATTCACAATCTTAAGTGTCCATGCCACCCGCCCGCCCAGCAAGCTGATGACAATACCCCATCAGTCTTTTATGGCTGATGGGGTAAATTACAGGATAATCCACCTCTCATTTGGATAATATGCTAACACTACTTCATGAATGAAATTATAACTCACTTGAAAGTCTGGCAGTTGTTAATGATGGCTATCATATACTGTACATAACACTGAGGCAGCTGCCTGTCTCTCAGGTGCTCTTCTTTGTAGCTCACCGCCTCCTCCCTGTACCTGCAAACAAAACACACATAGTTACTGGTAAAGTTATTGCAGTAGTTTGTTCTCTTACTTGTTCTCTAAATGGATGCAATTATTATTCACTATTAGCTACTTTTAATTTGGAGAACCAGGGACTTTGCTTGTAGCACACTTCCGAATGAGGTGAGAACAGAAACAATTAGAACTGGATTCACATCACAACGCAGTTTTATTCATCACAGTGATCCGGATTCTCTCAAATGCTTAATGTACTTCAAGCTTTCATTCAATGATTAATGACAAAGGCTCATCACGCTGGTTTTAAGTGTTCCAGTTTTTCAGGGAACTGTGTGAATAGTCTCACAATAAGTCAACTTCTAATGTACACTAGAAAATGCAAACTAATAATTCTCGCACAAATTTTAAACAATGGTTATGCTGTGTGAAACTGTGGTGTGAGGGTGTGCAACAAGACAGCAGATGGAATAAACAGAGTACTATAAGGCCGTTAGTATATAGTACTGTGTAGCCTTCATTCATTGAAGTTGCTGGTGAATGACTTTACCTGCAGTACCAGAATGGAAATATAGGTATTTGTCAGTGTAACTACATTTAGTAAGCTGTCCCTTAATAGTTCCGCTGAGGTGTACAGTGGGAAGAAAAGAAAAAAAAGTTTTGCAGACAAGGAAATAGCTACAGGAAAATACAAGTTTGTTTGCACAGGCTTTGCATATGTCTGGACATGAAAATCAAGGCCTGAAACTCACTACTCAAGGAGGTGGTTATCATAAAGCTGTGGGTTAAATGACACTTTCATATGATTCAGAATCACATTGACATTTTTCTTAAACTGTTACAATAAAAGTAAAAAGGTACGGCAAAAATACCTGATAAGGAAAGTGTTCATTTGTTTCAGGCAAAGCTTCAGAACCTTTTCTTTAAAATCTCCATCAATCTGTGCAGCAACTTGTAGATTCTGCTCAAACATCTGAGGAATTGAGACAGAATCAGATGAGTACTTTCAGGAAGCAAGTACACGGTGGCTTCACTGTTTTTAATGTAGCACACATCACAAAGTACATTGAATGTCACAGCAAATCCTTTAAACTGCGGTCAATGAGGTACAGCTTGTACTTCAGTCTAATACTGTGCCTGATAAAAGTTTTCATGACTGTCCACCTGATCAGTGTGACCCCAATACTTACCCCCCACCACCACCACCACCACCACCCTTTAGCTCTCATTTTTTCTCCATCAAGAGCAGTGGAAATAAACTACTTTTAACAATGAGCAGTGTTGAGGAGTAACTAGCTAAACATAACCAAGTTTAATTACAGTTGTATACAACTTTATCTCCTCCTTTCTGTGCTCTGCCTCTTCTCTGCCAATCAAAGTGCATTACTGCAGCAGTGAACCAGGCTAAGGCAGGTGACCATGCCAGTGAATAAGCAGTGAAAAATGTTTACAGTAAAAAATGGTGCCAATATCGAAAGACACAAAGTTAACAGAACATGTAGTGCTGACGCTTGGTTAAAAAAACACAGTCTGGACATCATCTGGCTGAGAACATTCACACAAAGCGTGTGTTATCAACACACCAAGTCCACAGCCACTTAACTTGAGCGAACTCACAATCCAGGCAAATTGAAAATCTTAAAGCTCTATATGGGCTCACTCCTCACAGGGGAGCTGTGTCTTACCTGAAAGACGATGGCCGGCAGTGTGGTCTGATAGTATCCGTCTTGATCAGCCTCAGGCTCTGTTTCCTTTTGCCAGTCTTTCTTATCTGTTTCCAGGGCCTTGCGTAGCCAGCCTGTTATATTAGACTAAAGACATGAACGTCAAACAGAAAAAGGAATGACTTGATTTCTGCTCCTTGTGACATATTGTCATTTTCTAATGAGATGTTGACATTACAAGTCACAGATATGAGGACATAAGGAGTTGGCTTTTTGCAGTTGGATGTTCAAGGCTTCGGTCTATTTTAGTGCAGCACTCACAGTTTTTAATTACATGAGAATTTAAAAAGGCATGCACAATATACAGTATAAATAAATACTACAGGCAAAATAACTTGAATGAGACAATCCAGAGTGTTCCTGGTAGTAACTTACTGTAAAGGTCTTAACATATTTGCTGAGGAGGTCGTCCACCACCTCTTGAGGCAGCAAAGGGTCCAGCTGGTGGATGTCACACTCTGAACAGAGCTCTGGATGGCCCATCATCTCCACGCTGGAACAAACACATGTACACACATCCTATAATGGTACATCTGACATACCTGCAGATTCCTCATGAGTTTTGCTCAATAGTGGTAAGATGCCCCAGGGTTAGGTCAGTTTAAATATGTGCTTCCAAGCAAAGACTCGCAAAGTGCGATTCTGTGTGTGTACCTCTTATATGTGTTGAGCACCCAGGTCAGAAGGGACACAATCTCATTAGCCTCCAAGTCCTCAGAGGCCAGTTCTTTGACACGAGCGGACACAGCATTGTGGTAAAGACGGAAAAACCTGAAACACGCATACATGGTGCACATGTGGATGAGCACGTCTCTGAATACGATACACAAAAGCATATATGTTGAATATAATGTTGACTCATGTAAGTCGGTAACTGACTCTTTAAGCTGTCTATCAGTTTTATCATGTTTATGTTTATTTAAAAGGGACAATGCATATGAATGAACATGAGCACTTAGATATGCCAGATTTAGCCAGACTCATTTTCACCTGTAGTCCCTGGCGGGGGACTACTAAATTTACAAAACCCACTAACTTTAACACACTGTTCTATGGAAACAGTTTGATTTATATGCAGAACAATGCAGCTTCCATTTCAATTTTTAAGTTATGTACAAATGACCTGAGGATTGTTGGAATTGAAAGACATTTAAAAACATTTAGCGTAAATGTGACGTCCTTCACACTCTTACAAAAAAATGGTATCTCTTACCTGTTGAATGTGTTGTAGTGCGGGGGGAAGCACTGCACCATGAGATTTTTGACAACAATCAGATCATCCAGAACATATTTCCTGGTTATTTCTAGAAGACGAACCAGCCACATTTTATCAGCCTCTCTTGTGACTGCTTGCGTGCCCTCAATGCGGGTGCTGACTGTACCCTCCAACACCTGCAACAGAAATCGACCAAAGGCTTGATAAATGCTCACTGGCTTTGGGGCTGTGTCAACCATGACTGCAAACATAAGTTTCAATGAGTCAAAGAGGTCTCCATAACTGCATGGAGATCATTGCAGAAATACACCAGTCCTACAGCTGACAGAATACTAACCATATGGTCAGAAATACAAGGACTCTGAAATATTTTATGAAGAAAATGAAAATAAAAGCAAAGGTAAATGGTAAATTTACAGGCAAATTAAATGTAAAGAAGTTTTGGATAAGTACACACACATAATTAACTGATATGATTAAAGAAGAAGGACGAAGAGGTGGCAGACCCTTTGAAATTGTTAATATCGTGTTTTCTCTCCGTATTTACAAAGTATTATTCTTTTCTGACCTCAAACATCTTGTCCTTCCACCGTTTGGGCCGCCCAGGCGGGATGAACCCAGTCTGCTTTTTTCGGTCAACCATACGCCGATCAATCTTCTCCTCCCGCTCAATGATACGAACTACTGACACCAGCATGGTGGGGTCACGACGAACTGTTACCATGGACCGCTGCAGTACCATCCATAATTGTTTAGCCAGCTCGTCTGACAGTCCCTGAACCTGTCAGAGAACAGAGAGAGCGAAAGCTTTTTGAGAGGCTTCTATGCAACTACTCGTGTTGAACCAGGCTATATTCTTAATCACAGGAATTTTTTTGTCTGGTTAAATAAAGATTTTAAAAAAAAAAAGAATGAATGCAGGTTTAAGGAATTGGTATCACTTCACGAAGCCAGGTCAAACTTTTTTACTCATAAACTGTTTTTTTTTAAAAAAAACTCTAAGTACCTTTTACTATCTGAGATTTTTATTCACTTTTTTCAGACGTAGCTCTTTTATGCCTTTTCAATGCCAAGTTTTCAAATGACAGAAGTACCTGTGCTGTGACCATGTGTGAATGACGTTGACTTGTCCAATCAAATTCTTAAACAAGGCAGGTAATCTATGCCAGTTGACCAGGGGTGCACAAACGTATACCCCAAGAGGAAAATTCCAAGCGCTAACTGGAACTCGTCCAAAGACCCTCGTGACTGAAAATGTTTTGGCCTGTCCATAGACTCTCACTTCGCATGTATTCACTTCCTGTACAAGGAAGTCAATACATACATATTATTTGCATGAACTTTAAGCATAATGTAATGGAGTTTGACCAGAAAATGTATTCTAGCAGGCACGTGCGCGCAACCACACATGTTGTCTGAGCCACTGTACTTATTTGTAACGTTTGTTGTATTTTGTGATGGATTTTGTTCCAAGCAACATTTTTAGGGGGACGGCCGCCACTGGTCCAACTCTCTACGTCGACTTTGCTATGTTCGCTTACATCTTCAAAGTAGATGGAAATGAGCTGCATGTCACTGGTGTTCTTGCTGTCCATACGGTACTGCTCATACATGAGGTCATCACGTGAACACTCCAGCTCCATCAGCTTCCTGTGGGCCTGCAGCAGCTCTGCCTGTTCTATCAGCTGCTGTGTCTCTCCCACTATCTCTGGTACTAGACACAAAGCAAAGGAAAAAGACACACATGTTACTAAAAACCAAGAGCAGATGAGGTTTCTGTAGTAACGGGATGTTGTTGGCATCTTTTAGATTGAAGTTTTTAGGTTCAACTAAACTTACCAGAGAAGATATTTTTTAGGTTTTCCACAGCAGCAGCCAGCTGGCTGTGCTGAACTACAGCATCCTTGACATCTTTTAGGTTTTCAATGGTGTTAATGCTCTGCCTCCAGTCTTTACTCACATCAGCCAATGAGCTCTGGATATCTTTGACATCTAGCAGAGCACTGTGCAGCTGGGTCAGTCCAGTTCGAACACCATCCAACTGGGACTGAATTGCTGCCTGAAGAACATCAAGGACCATCAGGAAACAGATTCACGTTCAATATCATTGTTGGATTACTTTGGGTTAATAACGTGTGCCATATACAAATTCTTTGCTTTCTTGTTGACCGTGTATCCATTTACTGTGTATAATAATGATTAATACATTCGCTATAAAAAAGCATACCTTTATCTTAGCTGTTATTAAATGCAAATTCTAGACATTGCTAAGAAAACAATAATAGTACACACAGAGGAAACCTGCGTGCCAGATAAACACATCACCTTGAGTCGCGCTTCCACTGACGCCTTTTTACGGGCCTCTCTTCTTCTGTATTGCTCCACTTTATCCAGCTGGTCTGACCTCTGCAGCATCCCTGCCACACGCTGGACTGCAGTAGCAACTGCCTCCCTGCTTGTTTCCTCCATAGTCCTGCTCAGGAAATAAGGTGTCAGGTGTGTCCAAAGGTTTCCACAAAAGGAGCTGCTTAAAGAGAAAAATATCGAAAGGGTTGATCTTTATGTAGTGCTTTTCTAAAACACTTGACTACAAACCACATTTAACCATATATTCATGCAATGCTTTGCTTTACAAACTTTAACACTCATGACTGGTATAGATATCTTGATTAATGTGGACATGAAACACTACGTGTATAAAGGCTAATTTACACCATAAAGCCTAACTCTAAAAACTGGCATAAATTTTCACATCGTCTATGAAGCTGTTCAAGTTAATTCAATTTGATCTCCAACATGCTCTTATCACTGTAATAAAAATATTGAATGTTGCAGGCCATAAGAAGATCATTTATATCCTTCTCTAATTCTGTTTCTGTGCTGTGATGAGCTCTGAAACCTGACTGAAACTCTTCAAATAAGCCATTCCTCTGCAGATGATCTGTTAGCTGTTTGACAACTACTCTTTTAAGAATTTGTGAGATAAAAGGAAGGTAGTTAGCCACTGGTTTGGGGGACTGTATGGTGCGGCTCTAAGATGGTATTCCACTTGTATTGTGAAGACACATACAGCTTTCCAATGTGCTTGATTGATTTGGACTGTACCTAGCTAGGGATTGAACCAACCAGGAATCTTCTTTTTGCAAAGTAACAGTGGTAATACCACTGTAACATCCATGACACACTGTCATTTCTGTTTCTCAATGAAAATAACATAGTGTGTAGGAAGTACTGCCATCAGTTGTATTTCCAGTCAGCATACAAGGCTGGAAATACTGCTTTACCGGGCTTTAATAACAACATAAGAGAATGCTAATAACCCCCCCCCCCCAATAAAACCACATTATATCTCAAGTGGAACAGGTCCTGTTTTTAAAACCAATAATGCTGTGTAATTATTGAAGGTAATGTCTAATCCTGAAACAACACATGCACGTGAATGTCAGGTCGATGCATTACTTTCCTCCGGTTATCCCATTCGGACGAAGGGGCGCTGGATCCTATCCAAGCTGTCACAGAGCAAGGAGCAGACTAAACCCCGGGCAGCTCTGTCGCAGGGATAGAATGTCATTTCCAAATGACTCTGGCACAGCCTTTGTCTTCTTGAGAGTACTTCATTGGCAGACACTGTTAAATGGCTTCTGTGGTCCCAATGCCGCCGCGTAACGTTAATGCAACACAATAAAAGCTAGTGTTGCTTTTGTACTGACAGCTATAACACCACATCCGAACACAGTGGTGACTGTATCAAGTATACAAAGTCAACTCTTACTTTGAAATTAAACAAATGATCCAACGTAATAAATGCATGCTAAGCTAACAACGAGCGAAAACGTTGTCCCAGTACCAGCGAAAATAAAACAAGCTAGTTCTTCAAACCCGGAAAACGTTCTTACCTCACTTAAGGAAAAACCAGAGGGAAGACAAAAACCATATCTACCAGTATTAAATATAATATTATTATTTCAACTAAAACAACCTTTGTTGTCGTTGTTCAACTTCCTGCTCCCAGCAGCGCAGGAGAAGCCTGCTGCTTCTTCTTCTTGGTGTTTATTGGCTGTTGACAAACAACGAATTGGTGAATTACCGCCACCAACTGGTATGGAGTGTGGACCAGACTGTCACTATAGGATTAGATCCCATCATACAAATGCGTTTGTCTAAGATAATTAAATATGGCCTGATAACTTTTACTTCCTGAGTTATTTCTAAGTAAGTCAATTAAATCTAGTTTAAGTTTAAATCCAGGTTTTCAATCAAGATTCAAGATTCTTTATTTGTCACGTGCATAGTTATACGAGTACAACATGTAGTGAAATGTGACCTGATACGCTCCTCAACTGTGCAAAAAGAGAGAGAACATCATATACATATATAATGTCCTGATTTAACACACGTATAGCCTGAGGATAGAAGCTCCTCTTGAGCCTCTCTGTTTTTGCTTGGATGGTGAGGAACCTTCTGCCTGATTGCAGAAGTTGGAACAGTTTGTCACTGGGATGGGATGGGTCCTACCATATCTGAGC
>VUQG01042505.1:0-23492 GCA_015106755.1 Etia nguti
AGCCTTCCGTTTCCATTAAACTCCTTCCGTTTCCACTATACTCTTTCATACACATACATTATTCTCTTGCATACATATATTTTCTTCACACATGTATGCATTCTCTTCTTACATACATATATTATTTGTAAGATTAAATGCATATTGAATGCATGTAAATGAGAGCAAAATGTCGGAATGCATAAATGAAAATGCATGTATGTTAGAGTGAAAATGAGTAAATGTGTACATTAAAATACATGTATAAGAGAGCACAATATTGCAATGTGTGTGTTAAATATGTGTAAACATGAGAATAAAAATATCTAAATATAAAAATTAAAATAAAACTATGTGAGAGTGAAAGTATATGTATGTGAAAGAAGAATGTATGTGTGTGAGAGTGAAAGAATGATTTTTTGCTTGTATGGCCCCTCATACACTCCTCCACCCCTCCCCTTCAGCTGAGCCACAAACCACACCCTGCCACAGTCAGCTTTTACATACACATAGAATTAAATTTGACCTGTTTCACATTTTGATAGCATAAAAAATACCATAATTATTATTACAGTATTTTGCCATGAAAGGTGATGCCTTTTCCTGAATTGACCCAAACTCCACCATAATAAGCATTTTTTGTAGCTGGTCACCAGGTTTGCACACGTCATGAGGCATTTTGGCCCACTACTCTTTACAGAAACCCTATAAATCTTTTAGGTTTCTTGGCTGTCGCTTGGAAAGTCCAAGCTTCAGCTCCCTCAACAGATGTTCTAGCAAGTCTAAAGACTAGCTATTCCACTCTATGACCTTAATGTGGTTCATTTTTAGCCACCGCTTACCTTGCCAGTATGTTTTGAGTCATTTTCGTGCTGTTAAGCTGTTTCCATCTGTGTTTGACTGTGACTGTGGGAATGGTCTTCTTTGGGTCATAGCCCACATTACGCTCCCTCCAAACCTTTGCAGGTTGATTTATGCCAAAGAGCTCAAATTTGTCTTCATCTGACCACAACATTTTTGATATTCTGCCTCTATCTTAAAATAAGAGAGAGAAATGAATCTACCATAAAATTTGAGACTGTAACTATTTCCTCTACTTTAAGGAACTGGATTTTTGGTTTATATTCTGGCTCTATCTTAAAAATAAAAGAGAGAATTGAAACTACCATAAAATTAGAGCGTATAATTATTTTCCCCACTGTAAGGAACAGTGGTTACCCACATTAGAAATAATATATTCTGTGCTACCTGAAAGCTATTTTAGATTAAAGCAATACTCAGGAGCGGGATTTGGTTGTGGTTTTTGTTTTGGTGGTGTTGGCAGTTTTCTGTTGGTTTTCTACTACAGGTCTTGTCCCAAAAGCCCACACATTCATGTAGCACTTTTATCTATGTCTAAGTGCAATCTCGCATTCACACATACACTTATGGTCTGATGTATGCATCAGGGGCAACTTTGGGTTCAGTATCTTGCCCATGGATACGTAATGCGGATCAATCCGCCAGCTTTACAGTTGGTAGATGACCTGCAATAAGCCACAGCTGATCCAAAATGTTCTGGCCCAAATGTTTGCTGGTCAAAATTCTTTATTGTTCATACAATAACATTTAGTTAGTTTTTAGTTGAATCATCTGTCATTTTGTGAGCAGAAATTCAAAATAGTTGATGGTTTGAAGTTTACCAATAAAAGTAGAAATTTGTGCTTTTCTTCCTCGTACAACAGGTATTTTGGGGCTTTGATCTAAAAGTCAGAGTCCACTGAGACCTCTTCTTCCATCTAAGGATTTAAGATCCTGACATTTAATAAAGAGGTTAATTGGTACATTTATTTAATGTAATTATTGCCCCACATTTATAACTTGTCTAATTTGACATTTGCAGGATTGTACATGGGTTATCAGAATCAGAATACTTTATTAATCCCTAGGGAAATTATGTGGGTTACGGTTGCTCCAGTACAGTAACATTAAGAAAAACAAAAACAAAAACAGACTAAACTATTAGCAATACAGTATGTTAAGATATAAGGAATAGCAGAGGCAGGAATGATTTCCTGTGTCGTTCAGTGGTGCTTTTTGGTAATCTCAGTCTCTCACTGAACGTGCTCCTGTCATGGAGTGGGTGGGAGGTCCAACATTGTCTTGGACAACATTCGCCTCTCAGACACCACCTTAAGAGAGTCCAGCTCCATCCCCACAACATTACTGGCCTTACGGATCAGTTTGTTGAGTCTATTAGCATCAGCAACCCTCAGCCTGCTGCCCCAGCATGCAATCCTTAGCTGTCAGTGGGTTTGTTTTTTTGTTTGTTTGTTTGTTTTCCAAATAAGATCACAACTCAAGAATTAAAATCTTCCATCTTAATTTTGCACCCTGGCAACTTCCAACGACTTCTAGCCGACCTAAAGGTGTAGGCTGTTTAAGTGAACCTGGAAATAGATAATTAGGCAAGCGGGTATATGGTGCAGCACTGAAAATGCCCTTTCAATTGCTTTGGTTACTAGCAGATTGTTGCAGTCACTTGTTGTTTGTATAAAAGATGTCCACTGACTTGAAAACACTGCAACTACAACCACAAGATCCAGGACTCGAGAAACTGTGACGTGTGAGGCAAATCAGACTATAGTCCCATCATGTGGTAAGATATCTGTACTGCAAGCTATAAAGCAGGTATAGTCACAAACTAGCCATATGCATAACTCCGAAATAATGCAGTGTCATTAAAGTGTCACTAAAGGAGGATTCAGGGTCACCTGATCCAGCCCTAACTATATGCTTTATCAAAAAGGAAGGTTTTAAGCCTAATCTTAAAAAGCAGAGATAGTGTCTGTTTCCCTACTCCAACTGGAAGCTGATTCAGCAAAAGAGGGGCCAGAAAACTGAAGGCTCTGCCTCCCATTCTACTTTTAAATACTCTAGGAACAACAAGTAAGCCTGCAGTGCGAGAGAGAAGTGCTCTAATAGGGTGATATGGTACTACAAGGTCATTAAGGATGACATTTTTTTACCTGATTATTCAAGAGGAGAGTATAAATTCAACTCTGGATATAGCAGGGAGCCAGTGAAGAGAAGCCAATAGAAGAGTGTGACAGGGACTAAATATATATTAGTCCCTGTCAGTACTCTTTCTGCAGTATTTTGGATCAACTGAAGGCTTTTCAGGGAGTTTTTAGGACATCATGATAATAATGAATTAGAGTAGTTCAGCCTATAAGTAATAAATGCATCAACTCCTGAGGCATAAGAGGAAAAATATTTTATATAAATGAACCGTGAATGACCCTGTGTATCATCATCATCATCAGTCTCTCAAATGTTTTGAGAGACTGATGATCCCCCATCCCTGTTGACCTGGACCGGTGTCCGTTTGCTCATAAAACCAACAGATGCACTGAGGGTGCTATTTGACTCATGCTCCACATTGCCCTCACACACCTGGAAAACCCTAACACCTATGTGAAAAGACTTCAGCACTGTCTTCAGTACCATCAGCTAAGGCAAGCTGGTTACAAAGCAACTGCACTGGGTCTGGACTTCGACCTCTGTCTGTTGGATTAAACACTTCCTCTCCATCACATTTTCACTCTGCTGCCCTCTAAAAATGTCAGTCAGTGTCCGCACCTCCAGACTGAGAACAGAGAAGCTTCTGAACGCTATCTCACAACACTGTGCACTGTCACCATAGAGAACACCCAGTGCAGACTTAATAAAAACTTTGAAACAGATCTGTTTCCCTACAGGTATGACACAGTGTCCTAAGTTATTTAATAAAAAGTAAGCCAAAATGCAGAAGAAGTCTGTGTGATAAACTAAGTACACCCTTACTGCTGGCTGATGATGATGTAGAACAGAGCTGTCTGTATCCCGGTTTTCGGTTTTAGTCACTTTAACTATCACCAGCACTCAATCAAAATCAAAAAATATTTATGCTCGTCTGGCCTTTTTAGCAGCGAGCGGTTCGGGTTGAGGGGAGGAAGACAGGACACTGTATACTATAAATATAAAATGTTATTTATTATTTATATGATTACAATTACCTTTATCCAGTAACATCATATTAAAACATAGACCAGTGCATTTGTATTTATATATAAATATATATGCTCGCCTACAAACTCGGCATGGTTGTCGTTAATGTGTGCCAAAAGGAAACAGGAAATCATTGTGGTCATGGTACTATGCACACAGTGGTTGCAGCGTGTTCTGGAACTGAAACCATGTGCATGATAATAATTTAATAATACTGGTACTTTTCCAGCCAGTTTTTTTTCCCTGATAACAAATAGCATTTTTGATAAAATTTAACAAAATTTAACACAGTTTATTTTTCTCTTTATACAGCTTAGCCTACTATAATTGTCTAATTTTAGTTCAGAAAGTCTGAAAACAGTTAAATAGTACATTTGAAATATATTTTTAAACTTTTGCCCTCACAAGGTTTCCTCCCAACGTTCACGTCACGCTCACTGCCTCTTTTCACACTTGGTTCCAGCTGTCACCCCTGAGATTTATACTTCCTCTTTATGAAGTCATAAAACACTTTTACTCATCCTGTTGTCTTTAATGGTTTTCAGCAGTCAGCTCGGCAAAAATATAAGGTAAGACTTTTACAAACTTCTGACAGAATCCTCAGATAAACCATGAAAAAACTTTATGCGGTAAAGTTTTGCTGATTGTCACAAGGTTGTTTCATTTATTATTTTTAATTTTGCAGCGCTGGTGATGACACCATAAACTGATTGGCTGTGTCACAGATAAATAAAAAAAGGGAAGCACTTGAGATGAGTGCTGTAAAGGGCTCAGTGAAAGCTGTTTGCACTCCAAACTACGGATTGCTTAATGTTTCATCCACCACTTTCCACCAAAAGATTGGCAACTTCGCCACTGGCACCCTGTTCTCTTTACAGATGAAAGCAGGTTCACACTGAGAACAGACACAGCAAACCTTGTTGTCACAGCCGGCATTGATGTGCCATCCTGGATGAGCTGCACTACCTGAGCCACTTGTGTGGGTTGTAGACTCCGTCTCATGCTACCACTAGAGTGAAATCACTGCCAGCATTCAAAAGTGACCAAAACATCAGCCAGAAAGCATAGGTACTGAGAATTGGTCTTTGGTCACCACCTGCAGAACCACTCCTTTATTGGGGATGTCTTGCTAATTGCCTATAATTTATACCTGTGGTGTATTCCATTTGCACAACAGCATGTGAAATTGATTGTCAATCGGTGTTGCTTCCTAAGTGGACAGTTTGATTTCACAGAAGTGTGACTGACTTGGAGTGACATTGTGTTATTTAAGTGTTCCCTTTATTTTTTTGAGCAGTGTTTATAATCACTTCTGTTTTTTTGTTTTGTTTGTTTCTGTTTATTTGTCTGTCTGTCTTTTAGCAGCCTAGCACCCACAGTTTTCAAGATATCACTTACAAATTTTGTCTGATGGCAGATACCAACAACAGCTCAAGCTAATTAAATTTGGTGAAAATCGGATCAAGGTCACACCAAATGTGAAAATCAGTAAAAACGTTATATTACCCACAATATATTATGGATAGTCTTCAAATTTCATAACCATATGCTAAGTTTTGGGCGACACGAGTCCCTGGGTTGGCTAAGCATTTGACCTTAACCTTCATTTTTAGCGCCCAAAGTCAAAGTTGAACTTGGAAAAACATTTTCAAGAAATGATATTGAGAAATATATCATATGTAGGGGCATAAGGAGAGCTGTACAACACACCTATCTATTTTTTCAGTATGATCCCCTATGACATCACAATGATGGCATAAGGTTTCTCAAAATCACACACTTCATAAATACATCCTAAAATCCCAAGTTTTTTCAGCACAAAGGAGCCAACGTATTCAGCCATGTTTCTAGATAAACATAATAAGACACACTGATTTAGGATGTAATACTTCAAGGTCATAGGCGAAAAGCTCAGGGTCACCCAAATTAGAAAAAATCATTTTCCAACCTTAAGCATTATAGTAGTCACTATAGTAGTAGTATAGTAGTAGGACTGTTTTAAAGAGCTCTTTTTTGAGTTCTTTAAAACATTATCTTTAAATACAAAATTATATGACTTCACAATGACAAGAAAAGATCAATAAACTAAACTAGATTTCCATATTAACAATGCTGACATCACCGTAAATGATCTATGAGAACAATGCTGATGTCATTATTGGGGATTTCCATATCAGCAATGCTGACATCAGCATAAAACTGTTTTCTGTTTCCCCTTCACGGGGAGTTAGGGTCTGTCTGAATGCTGTTGTTGAAATGTTCAAATATAACTGGAAATACAGTATATTAGGCAAAGAAATTTTAAAAATCTTAAAAATTAGTATTTGGCATGAGCTTCTCACAGTAGGCGACCACTTTACTCTGCAAAAAGTGTCCATTAAATGAACCCTGGACAAACATATTCAAATTACAACAGTAAAATAGCTAAAATTGTCTAATGTTTCCACTGTGATATCAAAAACAGGAAAACGTTCTCTGTGATTATATCACAAGGTCATTTTTAAAGTCTGCAAGTGAAATCAATTGAGAGCACTGCAAGTCCTTCTGTGATGTATTCCATGAAGACGGTGCAGAAAAGGAGAATCCGTTTTGTCTGAGCTCTGTATGAACAGATGGAACTGTGAATTTAATAAAGTCCCGAGACTGCAGGCTATGACTAAACTGTTTATGTAACATGTAATCTGACAAATAAGAGGGGAGTAAACCAGAAAGAGATTTATATAAAAACATATCAATGAACCATCCTGCGTAACGCCAGTAGGGACAAGTCAACCAGAGAATATAAAGTACAGTGGTGTGTTAAAGATTTACATCTGGTTATAGATTTTAATGCCCCATTATAAACACAATCCAACAGATGGAGAGAACAAGTAGATAGATATAAATTATATCACCATGATCCAGGAGGGGTAAAAAGTTGGTAGCAACAAACCTTTGACTTGCGGTGAAAGATTTCAGAAAAAGAACCTCAACTTCAGCCTCAGTTTCTTCATCAGGTGGTCAATATGTAGCTTTAAGGAAAGATTATTATCAAACAAAATACCTACTGTAAGTATCTGTATGAAGCCACAGTTTCAACACAAATTGCTTTGAGCAAATAGAAGAATCAAGAAAAAATCAAAAGGCATCTGTAATGTTCAAAAACCAAGTTGATGGTTTGAGCACAATAAATAATTGAATCATAAAAATGGACAAATGCATTTAAATTATGTCCCAAGCAATTAACATAAATAGTAAATAATGCAGGCCCCAGGATAGAAACTTTGAATTACTGCAAAAATCCCCGGCTATGATATTTGCTTAGCTGTGATGAAACTTGACCTTCACTGCAGGATGTGAAACAGATTTTTGCCATATTTATTTACATCTGTTCAGGTCACATTTAGCCGCGGTTTCCTGTTCAAAGCTTCATATTTGTGCTCGTCTGTGGATGCAAAATCTTGATACAAAATATATTCCTTAAATAGATCGACAGATTTTTCTTTAGAACCTCACCTTTGTTTATTAAGCTAGCCTTTAGGCTTGCCGAAGGTGGTGATCCCTGTGTGTGTGTTTGTGTGTGTGTATTTGTTAATTTGCTGGAAAAAAAATGATCCTAATGTGATATCCAGCCTGGTTTAAAATTTGCAGTGGTGCATTTGGCTTTCCGACCTTGAGATTTACATACTACATACTTCTATTTTAACATTCGGAAAATTCCCATACGGAAAAATAACTTTAAAAAAAAACTATTGTAAATATCTGTGTTGTATTTTGTGCATTTTTCATTTTATATTACATTTTATACATTATATGTAAGAATGTATGAATCAAGTTATGATTAATGTATGAAAAATGCACAAATATGAGAGAAGTATTTGCTATTTTTGGAGGGAAAGGTGCAATGGTTCTTCCATTTCTTTTTCCCATGGGATGAACTGCTTTATAAATATATAAATATAAAATACTGACAATTTAAAGCTTTGAGATGATGTTTGCCGCTTCCTGCTCTGATTTCAATGCACTGGCTCTGTTCAAAGGAGATCAGTACCCTGGAGCCATAAGAATGGAGGCTGTTATTTGCAACATGACTGAAAACCTGGAGTCATGTGCTTATGCTTTAACAGATGAAACCATTTGGTGTAGGGTGTGTGACAACCTGAAGACATCTCTGTTTTCTGAAAAGATCTTTAACTTTTGGAGAACTATGTTGTGAATGAAACTTTATAGGCTTCCTCTTTGAAATTGTGCTTCTTCCCTGTTGTTCTTTCACTTCTGTGTGTGGGTCCTCTACATTTTAAGAAATATGACTCACTTTCTCTTTGGTTTATAAATCCTGCTTCATGTCCTTCACTGATTTCATGCAGTATGAGACATCCAACCAGCTGCTCCTCTGCTCTCCTCTTCATCCTCGTCCTCCTCTTCCTCTCTGAGAGCTGGGGCCAGAGGTTGAACACAGACAACGAGAAGCCATTCTGCGATCACTGCAACCAGCAGCTCTTCTGTAACTGCTCCCACGGTGGATTCACCAGTGTTCCCAGTGTAACGGGCAGCGCCTTGGGTCTTGATCTTTCCTTTAACAAAATAACAGCTGTGACGAATGATGACCTGACGGGCCACACGCAGCTGAAGGTTCTTGATCTCCACGGTAACACATAAAGGATTGAAAGAGTGGGTGTTGGTGGAGAGAAAAGCAGTGGTGATAAAAAAAGGGAGAAGAATACCAACAGCTAACTATAGAAAAATATTGTTTTGACTGCATTTTATTTTAAAAAGTGAGACTATTTCCAGCTTTTTTATCTGCTTTTCCTGTAACTAGCAGGATCATCAGCCGAGGATCATATCCCACTGGATAAAATACTGGTTTTGTCTACTCACTCTGCATTGTGCGGGTATGGTTGCAAGTTGAAGGCACCATGTCTTTCTGATTTGAGTAAAAACCAAGTGAAATTTTTAAATTATGGGAGTCAGTTGGATTTGGTTGCACTTTTTACTCTTAAAGGATGTAAGTTAAAACTGGAAGTCATGTTGTAGTGATAGTTAGACTAGGTGAAAGTCTACCAAGGTATATACATTTTGATGTGTATATTGTGCAAGTGTGTGGCCATGAAACCTTGTCCTGAAATTTATTTTAAAACACTAAAAAGGTCATTTCAGGTTAAGTGCATGACATCATCGCACTCTTACTAGAAGACTCTGGGGGGAAAGGCAGTCATGCATAAAATTTAAATTATGATTGTGAAAAACTTGCAAAAGACATCAAAACCCTCATACTTACAGATAAAGTACAAAGTCTTGTTATCTATTTAAGTATTTATTATACAATAAAATGTGCCATGAACAAGGACTCCCAATATGGCCAGGTTTTCAGTCATTACAAAATCTTTATCTGCTACAGTTTTCGTTTTGCTTGTTTGTTTTCCAGTTGCTACCAAAAGGATTGTCAGAGCTGTGGGATTTCAATTCAGTGGTTGATCTTCATCAATAAAATGTGTTTACAATTTGTTTTAAGATAGATGTTACTATCCTCCAGGTAATGGCTTAGCTGAGATCCATCCATCAGCTTTTGACTCTCTGTGGAGCCTGGAACAGCTGGATCTCTCTTACAACCGGCTGACTATGCTCAACTACAGATGGTTTAGCAAGCTGGAAGCGCTGGAGCAGCTGAACCTACTCAACAACCTATACAGGTAAGAAGCTAAAGGTACCGAAATTGTGACAAGACAAAAAAATTTAAGTTATTATTATTACATTATGATTGTTTTCTTTTCCTGTGCTCTCATCTAGTTACCTCGGTTCTCCTCCAGTGTTTGGGGCCCTCAGCAGACTGAGAAAGCTGTCCTTTGGAGGTCCTTCTCTGAAGGTGCTCAGGAGAGGAGATCTGTCTGGAGTCACCCAGCTGGAGGAGTTAACTGTTCATGCAAACAGCCTGACCAGGTTCGCGTAGGTTTTGCTTGTGGTGTAAAGTTACTGTCTTTACTACTGGTGGTAGCTTCAAATTGGTATCATTGATTCTAACTGCCTTGAGTCACTTCTCTATATACTTTTACAAAATATACAAATCAATATCTGATGCTTTTATTAATGTGTATGCTGTCTTCCTTTTCAAATATCCTCAACTTTTAGCTTCTGTATCTTGCTTCTGCAGCTATGATGCTGGTACATTTGCAAACATTTGGCCGCTAGGTCATGTCACTTTGAGTCTCCATGGTCCATTTCTAACAAATGTGGCCTTGGCTGAGGCTATGATTGATGATGTGTCATATCCCGAGACACCCATCATTCTAAAAGACATCCATTTGATTGGAGTTCAGTCTGTTCAGCCCTTTAGTAAGGCAGCCAAAAGGAGGATCAGGTATGGACATTTCACTTCTACTTGGGTATAACTAATATTGAAACAAACTGACAAACAAACCAACCTATTCTTCCTCTGTGGTGTAACTCTTCAGGTATTTGACCCTACATAATGTTTCTGTGTCTGACGAGGCTATTGTTGACCTCCTGGTGGTATTAGATGGAGTTCCACTGACAAAACTTACCATAGAAGATGTCACACTGACGGGCGAAGGCTGGTAGGAAAAAAGCACATTATCTTTTGGCATATGTCCCAGTTAGCAACTTTGGTTCAAAAGAAATGTTGGTGTATTATACAGCAAATTTAAAACAATGAACTTGTCTTTTTTGGTTGGGGTTAGGTGGGAGAAAGCTAGCAAAACTGATCACAAAAGCATAGATGAGTTCTACATCCGTAACCTTGTAATTCTGGATGTCTACAAATTTACCTCACTTCTACAATTGGGTTTTCTGCTGGAGTATCCAAGAAGGGTGTCTGTCATAAACGCCAAGGTAAAAATCATGATCTATATGGTCTGCATCACCTACTGCATATCACTAATATCATAATTCTAAATAAAATATCTAACATTGTGTATAGTATTATTTGTATAATTACAAATAAAATATAGTAATTTTTAATTGTGACACAAGTGCAATACTTCGCTTTTTGTGTATAGTATTTACCTCAGAGGCGGTGTTACCACTGGTATGGCAGTTATTTTGCTTGCCTAATAATTTAGCTAATCAATCTAACCCTGATGGTGTGAGATTTGGCAAATAGTATGCTGTGCCAGTCTCTAAAGGGACCAGCCCTGTAATGTATGCTGCTTGTGTAACATTTTGGAGAACAACTCTATGGAAAATATTGATTAGGTTACTCTCTAGAGCCATTTTTCAGGATATCCATACAGTGATCAACTATGATTTTGAAAGCCTTGAGTTCACTGTTTACAGTTGAAGATGGATTTTTTTTAAGCTCACAAAAAACAAACTGTAGAAATAAAAAGTGAAAAAATCTGTCTAACGAAACATAAACAGACATCTAGATGGTCTATTTATTTTGTTACGTATCTAGATGAAGATGGCCATTTGGTCTAGAAACCTCTTGTTTTTATTTTCTCTGACCTTAATGTAGTTGATATCAAAACCAGAGATTTGTTGAATTATTTAGTGATATTAACAGAAGAGTGTATCAACACATCTTTTTCATTTTAAGTCTTACTTACAGAGTTAACCTCTTCAGGAGACATAAAATCAAACTAAGGATATTTGCAAACATGTTTATAATGGCCTGCAGGGTAGTTGGATGTTCTTTCAAGTTTCTACATGAATTTTTTTTAAACTGATAGTTGCTACAATATACTTTGTTCATACACTGTTTTCTGCATTGTACATGGAAATGGAAATGGAAATGATTGCCAAACATGACCCATTTTCCTGGGAATGCAATATTTACATCCGTCCACCCATTTTCTTTAACTTGGCTAATCCAGGGTCATGCAGGGGCCCGGAGCCTATCCCAGCTGTCATAGGGTGAGAAGCAGGGTACACCTCGGACAGGTATCCAGTCTGTTGGAAGACTAACAAAGAGAGACAGATGACTATTTGTGCTCACAATCAGACCTGCGGCCAATTTAGAATAATCCGATAACCTAACATGTCTGTCTTGTGGAAGGACACTGGAGTTGTAATGCAAACTGGAGGAAAATACTAATGGAGCTAGTGTCTCCCCTCACCTTACAGCTTCCCACTTTGCAGTCTTATTGATGGGTTTTGGCTTTTTCCTTTAGGTGTTTGTGATGCCTTGTCTTACGTCCCATCTGCTGAAGAACCTGCAGTACCTGGACCTGTCCGACAACCTTCTGACGGACCTGACTCTGGTGGAGACGCTTTGTGGTACAACACAAACTTTGAAGGACATTCGAGTTTTAAACTTCAGTGGAAACGCTCTGAAGGTGAAGTATGAAACTTTAATAAAATACAAATATTCACAAATTCTGAGGATTGATGACGACAACTGCTTCCCCATTTCTGTCCAGTCTTTGTCCACCGTGAGCCGACTGGTCACGAAGTTCTCTAAACTGACACACCTGGACATTAGTAGGACTGGTTACAGCTTCATGCCCTCAAGCTGTCCCTGGCCTTCCACCCTGCGATTCCTAAACATCTCTGGGGCTAAGTTCACAGCCATTACTCCCTGTCTACCCAAAACCCTGGAGGTATGAAGACCATGTAGTAATTATCCAGATTGACCTGGCAACCTATTTTTTCTTTTTTAAGTACACCTTACGCTTTATTCTTTACAGGTGCTGGATTTGAGCAACAACAACCTTAAAGATTTTACTCTACTTCTGCCTGTACTCAGGGAGCTGTATCTCTCTGGCAACAAGTTTCTGAGGTTGCCCTCTGGGCTATCCTTCCCCAATCTACAAACCCTGACCATCCAGGTAATAAGTCATATCATATGTTTATGCTTCTGATTCTCTTAGTGTTTTCATTATGATACACATTTTATTTCCACAGTCAAATACCCTGAACATGTTTGGCAAAACAGACCTCCAATCATACCAGCGACTCGAGAACCTCCAGGCTGGTCAGAATAAGTTTGTCTGCTCCTGTGACTTTGTCAGCTTTGTGCAGTTAAAACTCGGAGGAGGTGGAGGTATACAACTTACAGATGGAGTGGAAAGCTACATCTGCGACTCCCCTTTCTATCTACAGGGACAGCCAGTGAATCAAGTCCGACTCTCAGTTGTCATGTGCCATCAGGTTTTGTTTGTGTCAGTGAGCTGTGGCTTGGCGTTGTTTGTAGCCATTCTGCTATCTGTGGTGCTGTGGCGCATCCATGCCTTTTGGTATCTCAAGATGATCTGGGCATGGCTCAAGACCAAGCGTAATTCTCGACAACGGCAGCAACGCAAGGCAGACACAGAAGCCCTGATATCCTTTGATGCCTTTGTTTCCTACAGTGAAAGAGATGCTGGCTGGGTGGAAGATTTTTTGGTACCTGAGCTAGAAGAGCCAAGGTAAGTTCAACAATTTTTGTGATATTATTTGACATCATTTCAGCCAAGGTGTCCACATTGCCATTACTGTATTCATCAGTAAATAAAGGATCAGTGTAGTTTTTCTGAACAAACACAATTATCTGGTATTTTTAAAAGGATAGTTCATCTGACAATGAAACTGCTCTCTGTGTGAATGTTGAATGATATAGGTAACTAGAGCTTTTGTTTGTAGCTGGCTATTGTTACTGAGGGGTAAGAAGACAAAATTGAGTTTCAAACATAATTTAACCTAAATAAACTGAAGCACTTCCAAACTGGGTATGTCAACCTCTTTAAAAAGCTTCCATTTTTTAATAACCTCAAATTTTTTGGTTATGTAGAACACTTGACATAGAAGATCTTTGATCAAGATCTGAGTCCAAAACAATGTGTTATTAAAGCAAGTTTAATCCAGTTTTTTTAAATCATACAGATTTAAACTCATGAAATGATTGCAAAACATTTAAAGTATATTAATTATTTTGATTGTGCAGTCTCTGGCTTAGACGCTGTTTACCAAATTAGAAAGTAGAAAGACTGAAAGCTGCTTTTTTTCTACACTTCAACAGCGAAAGCAGCTCTGGGACTAGGTCGACATCCCACCGGCCATTGACTCTCTGCCTTCACAAGCGGGATTTCCTTCCTGGACAATGGATTGTGGACAACATCATGAATGCTATCGAACACAGTCGGAGAACTGTCTTCATCCTCTCCGAGAATTTTGTGCAGTCTGACTGGTGCCGCTATGAGCTTGACTTCTCTCACTTCTGGCTTTTTGATGGTCATGCCACTGGTGAGGCGGCCATTTTGATCCTACTAGAGCCGTTATCCAAGGATGATGTCCCCAAACGCTTCTACAAACTGCGCAAACTGATGAGTTCCACCACCTACCTAGAGTGGCCACAGGAGGAAGAGAAGAGGGAGGAGTTCTGGCGGAGTCTGCGCAATGCTTTGAGAGGAAACGATAACTAAAAGAGCAGAATATGATCAAGAATGAGAGGAAAAAGAAAAGAGTTGGACAAAGATAGATACCTAAAGTCAAAGTAAATGTGTAGCATTTTATTTCACTGAGATCCAAGTCATCATTACTGAAAATCACAGCCCTAATCTCAAATTTATTCCTGTGTTTTGGAGAAAAGCAAAAAGGACAGGGTTGTGGTTGTTATCAGTTTCTATCAGTCCAAGGAGGTGGCTTTCTCCACCAACTAGGATGTCATTATCAATAGGAATGGGAATTGATAACAATTCAGCAATTCCAATTCTGTCATCGATATCACTTATCGATTCTCATTGTCTCCAATTTGAGAGTCACCACCATCTCTAAGCAGCATATCAAAGACATTACAGTCATGCAAATTAATTACGTGGTACGGGCACAAGAGAACAAAGAGACTTAAAGTGATCGCCTCAGTGATTCTATTTTAGAAACATGAACAGGTAGAAACTGAGGTTTTGTTACCTGTTGAAGTTCAGCAGCAGCTGGCTTCACCCCAAATGACGGCTCGCTTTATCACGGTGCTGGGCTTGGGTCAGCATTTACTCAGCCTTAACTTCACTCTGGGTTCTTGCTGTTTGTGTAGGTGCTTACGATGAGCCGAAGTTGTGTTAACAGTATAATGCAGTTGTTTCTGTCCTGGAGAAGTCTCCACTTTACCATAGCACTCTCATCATTGAATGCAATAAAAATAAAAGTAATGTCCATTTCCACACTGTAAACTCCTCCTCTAACATACAAACAGAAACCAGCTGATTGTAGAGAGAGTGCAAGAACCGATAAGCGGGATCGATAGGCAAACAGACTAACAATTCCAAGGAATTGAAGCACTGGGAACCGGTTCTTGATTCCTATCCCTAATTGTCACAATATTGAAATTGCAGTCATTTCAGCCTGCTTAAGTAGTGCTTGGCTTTTTAAAAATTTTGAACATTTATTACATTTCTTTTGTTTTTTACAATTGTAAGGCAACAAAAGTACTCTGTTAAGTTTAGGTCATGTATTGTATAGTTTTTTCTCTTATATGAGATTACAACAATGAAGATCAACACACTGGATCTATAATCTATGTGTTTATCATGTGTTCCTATTTAAGTAAAGAATAAACATGGACCTTTTGTAATGTGATGAAATAGACACTTGTGAGAGCAGGTGGTTAATTATAGCCTGATGAGTTGCAGATTGCAGCAACAATTTCTGAAGCAAACAAAGAAAAGTGACACCCGCTCCTTTTTATAGTTTTGATTTGATTAGATTTTGTTTTTATCATATTTTCTTCATTTATGAACCAAGTTTACTGTAATTAAATTCAGGGATGTACTGACAAAAAATAAAGATGTTAACAAATATATTTCTTGAATAAACGATTTAGGTCAAGTGTCCCAACTAATCTGTTATTATCTAAACAGTACATTTTTAAAGGCTCTATTAGTTTTTCAAACCAATACTTTCCCTCTACCATTTCCATGTGTCTTTAAGTATTGTTTTCAATCATTTTTATTCTGAAAAGAAGTTCAAAACGCCCATATTTGCTCACGAAGAATGGAATGTAATTAGGTGATTGCTTCCCGCAAAACAAATTTTCTTCCTCATTTTAAAACTTAAAGCATGCATGAGTAAATTTTCTATTACAGTATGCTGCTGTTAACACTAAACTGTGAATGAACTTGTGCCTCTGTAATACTTTAATCAACAACAAATTCTAATGAGTCACAAGCAGGGTGGTTTTTTTTTTTTTTTTTTTAACTTCAGTGCTTAAATCTAAAACTAAATCAAATGCTTGGATTGTAGATGTGTAATATTTAAATATTTCATACAGAAAAACTTAAAGTTAAACCTTTTGGAGCTATAAATCTTTCTATTGCAGGCGTGTTAGCCATGATGCTTTGCCAAACATCACAATAAAGTATTAATAAAGAAAAATTACATTAAAATGAAAGCCTATAAAAACATACGTCTATTTTCATTTTCTTGTCGCTGTTGATTTTAAAATACACAAGTACAAGTGACTTTTTATTCATCATGTTCCTTCATCATCTGTGCAATAATTTACAAACAGAATATCAATCAAAATATACTTCAGGAAATTTTGCTCTAACACCAAATGAATGCAACCTTCCTTTATGAAAAAGAGGAAAAGTCACATTAAAAACACATATTTTAAAGGAAGTGGGACAGCTCAGTGCTTAAACTTAAAGTTCAAAATGAAACAAGAACTGAGTCTAAAATGTCATTAAAAATGAAAACAACAAAAAAGAGTCATATTTTCATGGTCCTGGATTTTAGAGCTAGGGTTTATTAGCTTCTAAGATTTTTTTTGGTTCTGTTGGTTTTAGTTTAATTTCATGTATTTATTAATTTTTTTGCTTTTAGTCATCACTCATGTCTCTTCATACTTCTTTCTTTGGGAGTCCAGTTAGTTATTGTTTGTTAATTGGATTTGGCTTCTTGTGTTTGCTTCTGTTACTTTTAACCTCTGGTGAGTGCTGTGAATAATGTTTAATCTCTTCTTTGAGTCTTCTAATATGGTTTATTATTTGGTTCATCTATTATTTATTTCAGATTAACATCAATGTTTGAGCGTTGTGTATTAAACAGCTGTGGTAAGACAACAAAACCAGGATTTTAAGCAGATAAATGTAAACATGGAACAAAAATACAATTTATTTCTTCACAGACACAGACTTACAAACTGAGAAGTTCACTATTAAAATTTCTTGTGATGACAAAGTTGGTTTGAATAACTCTGTGCCAAGGTTGTTATAGCAAACTAAAATTAGGTCTTGGGAACAATAAAATTATAATTACACGTTTATTGTTGTTGAATATATGTTGAGCTGCTTCTTCCTGGTACAGTTGTTTGGTATGTGGATGGGTATCTTTCGAGAGCCACGTCTTTTAGTGTCCGGGCAAAAATGCGGACTTTGTCTTTCAACAGATGGACTTTATCATAAAGACAATTTATGTTTATGGTAGGGTGTCTGGCAAAGTGGAAATTGGGCAACTTTTCACACTCTTTTTCTAGTCTTCTGTTGATGTTGTTGATGGTGTCACAGTGCATGTTTTTCATTGGAAGTAGGGCTGACATGACCACTCTGCTTTCAGGAAAAGTGGTGGAAGCTTTCTCTATGACTCCGTTGAGAGATTCTGACAGTCTGTCCTGCTCTTGCCTCAGCTGACTGGAGCCAGTGTGGATGATGATGTGGGTTGGGGTTCCCAGATGCTCCTCTGACAGAAGTTCGATGGCTTTTTGAGTGTTTGGACAATCAAATTTAGCCACTTTGTCCCTGGGGAAAAGTTTCTTCTCACGTATAAATTTTCCATTGGAGTCAATGAGGATGACAATGTCATTCTGGGCCCTCTGTTCTGGTTGTGAGGGGTCATGGTTTTGACCTATGTGTGACCTTGAGAGCATCTTTCTCAACACCTGGATCTCTCTATCTTTTTCACGAAGCTGTTCTTGTAAAGCTTCTACAGTTTGTTCCTCTGTTTCTTCTTTGCTTGAGTCTTCCTCATTGGTCTGGTCAGCATTGCCATTAAATGGAGGGGCAGCTGTGTCTTCACCGCTCTTATAAACAATATACAACAGCATCATTAATATAACATGCAGACTGATAATTACTAATTATATACAGCATGACACACACAGTATGTGTGTGGTGCAAGGGTGTAGTAAGTAAGGGTTGCTGCAGCACCTCCTTATGGATTGCAGAGGATTAGCATGGTCTACTTACTATGAAAGATTGAATATGGAAAAGCAATTTAGTTTTTTTATCTTTAATATTCTGCTATATAAATTCTTTATTTAGGTCAGGCGTGGTTTGCCTTTTGTCCTGTCTCTCCGCTTTCTTCCCTTCCCTCATCCCCCACCGATTCCAGTGAAGGCTGCCTCTCCATAACTCTACTTCTGGAGTTTTGTTTTTCTGTTAGAAACTGAATTGAATAGTTTCTTAATGGAAATATGAGATCATAAACTTAATTTACTGTTTATATTATAATTTTAATTGATTTAATTTAATGTCTTTTTACAGCAAATGTGGTAAGGCACGTTACTGAATGCCACCTACCACTTGATTTATAGCAGTGGTTCCCAAACTTTTTTCGCTAGGCCCCTCTTTGTTTTACAAGAAAATCTTCACGCCCCCCCCACCACCACACAGACACATCCTCCAACCACACACACCCATATTTTGTTTTCAAACTCCATTGCAGTTTATTTCAAACCTCAAACCTTTTGTAAACAATTAAACAAATACGAGAAAACTGCAACAAATTACAGGCAGCAGAGAGCAGAGAGCCCAGCGCCTGCTCCAATTCTGCCGGGGAGACCTACCTTGGCACTTGTGCAGGTGAAGCTAAAGGCAAAATATGCTTCATCATATTTTCTAGTCTTTTGCTTGGAAGGAAGTTGGTTTGGAAACATATTTCACGATGCTTCATCCTCTGCTTTGCGTTTCTGTGGGAGCCCCGTCAAAAACCTGTCCATTATGCTAGCAGTGTCCAAGAATTTTTATTTTTTTTCCATACCACGCCCCCCCCTGCAATGGCTCTGCGCCCCCGCTAGGGGGCACGTTGTCCACTTTGGGAACCTCTGATTTATAGTAATGTGATAAACTACATGTTGCTACTATGCAAACCTCAACACCTGTCTAAAGCCTATATGGCAGCATTATGCTGTTTAATCACAGCCTTTTGGTTAGAAGGAGCTGAATAATTCTGTGATAATCCTCAGTATCTATTTTGCTAAAACAATTGCTATTATTCCTCCTGTGTAGGCACAAGCTGTTTTTATCTTTTTCAGACCTGGAATTTAGTAAATGTTCGGATTTTATGAGATCAAAGTCCAACAGGAACAGTCAGTTTCACCTGTTATGGTAGAGGAATACAGACACACCAAAAAACAAAAATAGATGCAAACAATTTTGTCCCTGAACTGTAATCGAGCTGAATCTACTGGGCTAACAGTTTGGATGTATTTCCCATCTTACGAGGCTTTTGCCACAAACTCTGGAGCCGTCTCCCTCTGAGTTTCAGATCTGTGGACTCAGTGGTCGGCTCTTTTAAGAAACAACTAAAAACGTATCTTTTTAGACTCACATTTATTTAACAGTTTTCTTCTTGCTGTTTTTTGTTTGTTTTGTTTTGTTTTGTTTTGGGGGGTATATAGATACAGTTGCTTACTTTACTTCAAAACACTTAGCAAAAACCCTAAGAAGCTACTAATACATGATTTAACAAATACAGCCACTTACCGCCATCTTGATGTTTTCCTCTTTTGAGATTTATTCTGAAAGGGAAAAATTGTGTTGAGAGGAAAGCTGTAGATAGTCTCAAGTACTAACACAACACATTTTAACATATAGAATATACATCAGGAGTTATTAGTCATGGTACAAAAAAACCCCATCCTCCTCTTCAGACTGAATTAGCTCCTTTCTAGGTTGATTTTGAGTATTATAACAATGCTAGCTCACTTGCCTCCCTGAGATAGACAGATATGTAATAGTAGAGAATAAGTTTCAACTCGGCCCACAGTAATACAAAAAACAAATCATAATTTGTGTTAAATGAAAAAAAAGCTGACAACATTTTTAAAGAGAAAGTAACTCAAAGAAAAATATAGCTGGAGTGTTTATTCTGTGTTGGAGCAAACATTTTTGTTCTGTTTTTAGAAAACATTTTTGAAGACATGTAAATAATTGTTCTCCAATTATTCCTCAATAAAGAAAGAACATGAGCATCTTACCTCAGCTTCACTCGAGGAGATCACACAGGACAAGGCAACCTGGGCTGACATGGCTTGACTGACTTTCAGGTTGTGGTGCTGGACTATTTCACTGTTTTTCATCCCGCCTTTCTAAATGTTTGTACCAACTTTTCCTGTGGCTCAACAGTGGAGCTATGACGCTAACACCAACTCGTTTTGCAGGTTTTCCTGTACTTACCCAAGAATGTTTTGTTGCACACATCTTCAGCAGGTCTTTCAGCATACCAACAATAGTTATAGTAAATAAATGCTTAAAAATGAAACTGAATGTGCATTACAGTCACACAAAGGAAGAAATGAAGTAAAAAAGTTGCCTATGGTGGCAACCAGTACATGCCATGCTACAGTATTGTTTGGCCTGTGATTCTAGTTTATTCCTAGGCAACAGGATGATGATGTCATAATATATCAGCCATACAGAAATATAATGAATACACAAGTAATATTATTCGCATGATGACTAGACACAGATTAGACCTTTTCTATAGTAACGCATCCACATTACAAACTGTTGGAATTGCCCACCTAGAATTCCTTGTGCAGATATGACAGACAATTGAAACCCAACCACATTGAAACTTTTTGAATTTATGAATAATCAGGCTAATAGTGCTCTGCTTTCATTTACATTTGACAAATTCTGAAGGTCAGAAGGGCAATTTTGATGCATTTATATGTTGATACTCTTTTTAGTCTCCTACTGTCATAATCCTGGGTCATATGACCCAGCATCTTGAGTTTCCTTGTGTTTCTTGTAATTTTGTATTATCTTTAAGTCCACTTTGTTCTTCTAAAGGTTTATTCCTTAGTGCCTAGGTTATTCTGTTTAGCTTTTGTTTATTGGATTTCCCCTTGTGTCTCCCTCTGTGTGTCTTTGTTTATGGGCTTGTATGAGTTCTTGTGCCTTGTTTGCCCACCTTGTGTTTGTTCCCATCATGTTTATGTTTCCCCAGCCCGTCATGTCTGCTCCCTCCCTCGTGTTCCCTCGCTCCATCTCGTCTGCCTCTCCTCCACTCCTGTATCATGTTCCTTCATTTCCTTATTGTGATCTTATTCTGAATATCTTATTGTGAAGATCTCATGTTTCCATTATCATTCTGTTCAGTCTTGCTTTGAGTCTGCGTTTGGGTCCGCTCCTTTCTGCCTGCACACAGCCAATATTGTGAAACCTAAACCTTGTTCAAGTTTAAAGTTTAAATAAAATCACTGGTTGAGAATTCCACTCACGTGAGTGGAATTCTCATGAGGTGTACACCTCATGTTGATGTTGAAAATCAAGATTCCTCTATGTCTCTTCCAATTAGCACCTCGGGCAACAACAAGTTGCAGTTATTTAACATGTGACAAGGAATGATAAATGACAATTACATAAACCTGACCTAAAGGAAACAACTCCTGATACAGGTTTCACAGCTACACTCACAGCAAAAAAATGAACCACATCCTTTTTAGAGTAACACCAGTGCACTTCCAGTAAATCCCTGTTGAACACTTACAAGATATATAAACTATGGGTGTGGGAAATTAACGCGTTAATTACGATTAATTAATTTGAAAAAAAATAACACGTTAAAAAAATTAACACATTTAATCACACTTTGCATTCCAAGCAAAGGGGAACTTTTGTCAATGCACGATTTCCTGGTATACTGATTACATTGATACACACAGCTACAAAAATGGAAGATTCAGAAGAAAGCACATTGCTAGGACTGATCGGAGGCAAATTTCATTTCAAAAGACTACCCTTGCAGCAAGCACAGAAATTGTAGGAGCTGTTAGCCCTAGCCGTTCGAGTGCCAACACTCGAACAGCCCAAACTGGATGAAATGACTGGCTTCAGGACCAAAATTAGTAAGTCAACATTGGACAAACTTACAAATTCTCTCGCAAAATGGATTGCTCTAGACTGTAGACCACTATCAGGGGTAGAAGATAGGGGGTTAGATAATGTGCTACAGTTAGCGTCAAGTGATCCAACTTTCCAACTGCCTGAAAGACTATTTCACGTAAATTCAACAGCTTTATGACACTGAAAAGCCAGCAAAATTAGATCCATTACAGAAAGTCCTGCTAACATGGAGGAACTACACTAGGAGCAAACAATACTGGGGCAACAGAAAGAGCCACTGATGGAGGATGTTTCCACACGGTGGAATTCAACACTGGATATGGTTTCTCGTCTACTAAAGAGTCAAGAGGCTGTTTTGCTGCTTTAGACAAACAAAAGCACAAGCTAGTCATTTTAACTCCATTAGAACTGGTAAAAAACTGGCGACTGTCCTTGAGCCATGCAGGTAAATAAAACTATTCTTTAACTTATTGTTACTGTTTCTTCAGAAAGCTCTATAGTTGACAGTTATTGTGTAGATTAATAATTACTTTCTTGAACTGTCTACTACAGGTTTGTGACTGAGCTTGTTGGAGGTGAGACATATGTCTCATGTTCAGTGGTTTTACCTGCTTTCTGCCACCTGCATCACACCATGGAGGTCTCTGTTGATGACTCAAACTACATGGTAAAATTTAAGACTGCCTTCACAAAGGACCTGTCCCAATGTGTAGCTACACTCAACCATCACTGGCTCAAGATAGCTACTGTGCTTGAATTATGCTTTAAGGTTTTAAAGTGTCTTGCAAAGGGAGAGTGAGAAGGGGTTTGGACCAGCCTTGAGGCCCTGCTGCAGGAACAGTATAAAGATGTCACCACAAAGGAGCGAGCAAAGACAAAGAGCCTTCTCCTCTCTTCATTGTCTTCAGACTCTGATTCAGATGAGGAAGTCCTGTGTAACAGGGCCCTGAGTTTGTACAGAGCAGAATCCACCATCAGCGAGACAAGCTGCCCGCTGCAGTGGTGGTCCAGTCGAGCAGGGACCCACCCACAGCTGTCTGTCCTGGCCCGCAAGTATTTGATTAGTCCTGCCACTTCTGTCCCATGTGAGAGACTGTTCTCACTTGCAGGTCACATAGTAACAAAAAAGAGAGCTGCCCTGAGCTTTGAAAACGTGAACAGGCTAGTTTGTCTAAGTAATTGTCTGAAAGAGACAGTAAATAAGCATGGAGGTATTGTGAATCCAATTAGTTTGTTATTTTTTGCATTAAAATGTTCGATGATCACACTGTTTTAGCCTAATATACAAAATAATTTTGGCTAAGGTTACTCAGAGTTTAAAGGGGAAGCTGGTCAAATAACCTTTTATGTTACTGCCTTATTTTTTAAGAAGAAAAATTGCACTTTATGTTGAAATTTTTATTATTATTATTTAAAGACAACACCATTTTGAAAATGTACTTAAAGTACTTAAAATAGCACTTTATTTTTAAGTCTGCCCAATGTTGGCCAGGGATATTTTTTTTGTTT
>VUQG01042506.1:0-10931 GCA_015106755.1 Etia nguti
TTGATTACTGTAACAGCATCTTTACAGGTCTACCTAAAAAAATCAGTCAGACAACTACAGCTCATTCAGAACTCTGCTGCTCGAGTCCTCACTAAGACCAAAAAAGTGGACCACATCAGTCCAGCTCTGAGGTCTTTACACTGGCTGCCTGTCCGTCAGAGGATAGACTTTAAAGTTCTGATGCTGGTCTATAAAGCTCTGAATGGTTTAGGACCAAAATACATCAGTGACCTCCTGACCCAGTATGAACCTTCCAGATCCCTCAGGTCATCTGAATCCTGTTTTTTATCAGTTCCCAGAGTCAGAACCAGACATGGAGAAGCTGCAATGAGCTTTTATGCTCCATATATCTGGAACAAACTCCCAGAAAGCCTCAGATCAGCTGAAACGCTCAGTTTATTTAAATCCAGGTTGAAGACTCACCTGTTCTCAGCTGCATTTGAATAAAGCACCAAATCCGCACTGTTTTACTTTTAAGCTTAAATTTCAAAACTTACATTTTAACTACTGATTTTATCTACTGTTCCTTTCTTTTTTTTTTCCATTTTAAATCATGCTTTTTATTTGTTTTTGTTTTTTAATGTCTCTGTAAATCACTTTGAATCACCTTGCTGTTGAATTGTGCTATATAAATAAACTTGCCTTGCCTTGCCTAGTGACTGTTACATCATTATTGTGTGCATGGATGTTTCACATGTAAAGGGTGACATCTCCAATGATTACCATTTGAAATCAATAACCTTTATTGGCATAATATATTGAATATATATTACAAAAACTGACCAACAAAACGTTAAGATTAAAAAGAAAATGTATAAAGAGTAAGATATGGGTGGTAGTGTGTTAGTAACTAAAAAAAGGCAACAGGAAGAGAAAGCTGACAACACAAAGCAGCTGAAAACCAGCCTAACGAGACTTCAGTGTGACTGGCATGCAGACAACTGAAGAACCTTTTATAAAACAGATAATATAATTGTAACTATAATGCAATTAATTAATTTAGTATTACAGTATGGTCTATTACTGTGTTAGTGAAAAATGTAATCTGATTACAGTAATTAGTTTTACTTTTGAAGCATTAGTTTTGAAGTAGTGACACCCAGCACTGGAACAGGCATCTTGATAATGATAAAAATTATTTTTTTAAAAAGAAACAGTGATAGCCACAGACTTTACACTAGTTCAAAGTCACTGAAGCACTCTATGTGCTGTTTACATGAGTCTCAGTCTTGTGCCATAAACAGAAATAATTCTGGCTTAAGAATATGTAAATGAATAAAAAACACGAAATAAAATGCAGGTCAAGGAGGAGTGTGAATGTGTCTGCAGAGACTGTAAAAGGACAGAGCAGCAGCAGAGCAGTGCAGATACACTGATGATCCTCAGCCAGATCCAGAGGTACACACAGGGATCATGGCTGGTGCTGCTGTTTCAACATCTCTGGGCATCAGGACACAGATCATCCTTTCTCAGGGTTCCACCCTTTACTTCCAGCTAAAGAGAGAACAAAAAACAGAAGTGATAAATGGGTGTGTACAGAGGCTCCCTTCATTACCTGATGCAATACATGCAGTCACTCCTGTTCAGAGCAGCGTAGCCAGCTTCCTCTCAGCTCTCGTGAGAACGTGTTAGAGTGAATGTGCTAAATTAGAAGATCTCACACCTGCAGAGACTTTCAGTGTGAACTGTTTCCTCTGCAGATTTTGCTCAGGTCCACTGTGGAAACAAATTGACTCCTCCATACCTCGACCCCTCTACTAACCTTAGATACTCCAGTCTGCAGTGTGGACTCTTGGCTAGATCCAACAGCAGCTCCACATCTGAATCCTTCAGTTCATTGTCACTCAGGTGTAGATGCTTCAGATAAGGGGGGTTGGACTTCAGAGCTGAGCCAAGAAGTGCAGAGCTGATCCCAGACAAACTGCACCACCCTAATCTGAATAAAGAATAAGTTATATAAAGTTATTAAAAAAGTGAATGAAAGTGTCCTAAAGAGCTTTATGTCTCAGTGATCTCTACATTCTAAAAGAACTCCCTCCTGTTATTGTAGATCATTATCATGTTAGCATTCTACACATCAGCAAACTGTTGCAACAACATTCAATCACCTACTCATATTCAAAAGGCCTTCGCTTATGTGTTTGTTCCACAGGATTATCAAACATTTTAATGAATTCAAATGAACAGAACAAAAACCCAAGAAAATTTCTCCTTCATGAAGTTCATTTTCTAACTCTGAGGATCTTCTGTAAACAGATCTGACACTTTTGAGAATATTGAAAACATAACTCTGCTTATTCCCTTTACAACTTACATGGCATATTTAAGTTTCTACAACACACAAAATTTCAGGTAACGAACTTACCTGAGATGTTCCAGTCTGCAGTCTGGACTTTCCAGAAAACCACATAGTTGCTTCACTCCAGAATCCTTCAGGTTGTTTTTACTCAGCTCCAGATATTTAAGATGAGCGGGGTTGGACTTCAGAACAGAGACCAGCGAAGAACAGCTGATCTCTGACAAACCGCAGCTCCTCAATCTTGAATCAAGAATATAACATGGACAAAATTATAGACGTTCTAATCACACCTGTTCTGGTTTTCATGTGGATTTTAGAGGTTTTTTGTCCACAGATGTGAAACTATGTATAGTAGATAGAAATTATATTTAATCAACTACGAATAGGCAGTTTATGAAAAATAATTTTGCAAAAAAACAGCAGAGAAGGATTTAGAAGCCTGCAGTCACAGCGACTGATCCATGACTGCTGGAGTGGAGCTGGGGATCCTCCAAGGGGCCAGGATCCATTGCACTTTTCCTTTTCCTTTTATTTTATTTTCTCCCTTTTCTCTCCCATTCCTTTTCCTTTCTCTCTTTTTTCCCCTCCTGCCTGTCAAATGGGATTTTGCCAGATTACAATACTACAGTAAATGTGCAAAGTGGCACAAATGGAAATGAATAAATAAATAGATAAAAGTAACACGTGCAAGAGCAGCCTATAGAGAATTTACAAAGCTCATCTTGGACAAGCAACTATGGTCGGCTCAACATCACATTCAGATCACAATTCTCATTGCGAAAGGTGCCACACAGGACACAAGTAAAAAGAAAATTACATAAATAAACAGGCCTTTTATACTCTAATAGCCTCCAATCTTCCTGAATTAACACAATTCTGCAAAGACAGATGAGCCAGATTTTCTCTACATATATATAAAAGATTCATTGTAAGTTATAGCAAATGCTTGATTGCAGTTATGGCTGCCAATAATGGCAAAACCAGTTATTAGGTTTAGGGGTAATTACCTTATCACATAGGATGAGGTCGGTTTGGATAGCTTTTCCCTTAATAAATGAAATCATCATTTACAAACTGTTTTTTGTATTTACTCTGGTTATCTTTCTATAATATTGAAATTTGTCTGATCTAAAACATGCAAACAAATATGAAACAAAAAAAAAAAAGAACTGACCTCAGAGATTCCAGTCTACAGAGTGGATTCTCCAAAAAACCACAGAGCTGCTTCACTCCTGAGTCCTGCAGGTTGTTGTCATTCAGGTTCAAATGTTTCAAATAAGAGGGGTTGGACCTCAGCGCTGAGCCCAGAGAGACACAGCTGTTCTCTGACAAACTGCATTCCTCCAATCTTTAAAAAAAGTACGATTTTTAAAACAGGCTACCATTAGGATACTTAATGTGTACCAGTATAATGCTCATATCTGCTGTTTAGTGCTTCCATCACTTTAACATTATAATCTCAACAAACAACCAAAACATGATGTCTGACCTCAGAGTCTCGAGTCTACACTGTGGGCTCCTCACAAGTTCAGACAGTTCTTCTGCTCCTGAATCCATCAAGATGTTAAAACTCAGGTCGAGGTTTTTCACGTGGGTGCAGTTAGACTTCAGAGCTGAGACAAGTGTAGCACACCTGGTCTCTGACAGTTTGCAGCCATACAATCTACACAAAGAATACATCACGTGAATAAAATCATTGATACTACAATCAGATGTGTACATGTTCACAATACTGTCCTAATCAATGACTGTTTCTGAAATAAAATTGAGTGACATTTCCCTTCAACGTTACACCATTATGACAACTACATTCTCCAACTTTAAACATGACAAACTTTGAACACAGCAAAATTGTTCATAAAAATAAGAAACCATAGGACACCTGGATAAAAAAAATACACCCAGCTTACCTCAACTAAGTTGTGCACCCAAAAGTACATGAAAAAAAACCTATTCATTTTTGTTAGCCTGCTAGTCCCGGTGATGTGGGGAAGTAACAATAATAAAAACGATTAAAAAGTCCATATGACAAAGCAGGTTCTGTTTACAATTAAAAACTAAACTTAACTTGATATTATAAGTACCTTTCCTTTCTCTTTATTAAAAACAAAACACAATGACAATAAAAATTAGAATCTCATCAAAAAGAACAAAATCAAATCACTCTCAGACAGCTGACACAGTCCTCTAAACAGAAAGAAGACTTCAATTGCCACAAACACACAGACTACATGCTGAAGAACAAAAGCTATATGGCCCTCAGGTTCTCCTATCTCAGATTACTGTGACGTAAACTTTATATTTACCTACAGAACAGCATTGTTGATTTTATCCTCCACTATTGGTTTGCTGTATGGATTGTAAAGGACCCTATGTGAAAGACACTGGAGGCAGAGCATTCTTGCTTAACACTTCAAACTATTGCTATGTGTTAAAAGGCGCATTCAGTAAACTGACCTCAGAGTCTCCAGTCTACAATTTGTGCTCTTCAGTGGAGCAGACAGCAGATCCACTCCTGAATCCGGCATCACATTCAAGCTCAGGTCCAGCTCTTTCAGATGGGAGTGGTTGGCCTTTAGAGCTGAGGCTATGGTTTCATAGTGAGTCAGTGACAGTTGACAACCAGAAAGTCTACAATGACAGATACATTTTTAAATTATGTTGTCATAAAGACAGCACGTTTTTCATACATTTAGTGAGATGTTCACAGTTGTGCAACTGATACGATCTGAGTGTTTTACACACAAAAATCTGTAACATCAATCATAAGGACAATGATGTCCATGAAACTATAATTTCCCTGTTTGTCAGAGTTTGCAAACTCTGATTGTTGTAAATATACAAATACTATGGTGCCTAATGACACAGAATGTATGACCCATATCCCACAAAGGATAAAGGACATTTTTTTTTTATTATTGTATTCTTATTATAAATTATTAATCACTGTAAAACTCCATCCATCCATTCATCCATCTTCTTATGCTTATATGCTGAGCCCATCCCGAATGGCCGAAAACCTCACACTATATCTAAGGGAGAGGCCAGGTCTAACAGTATTCTTTCTCAAATAATGGATTAGGCAAAATAAATGCAAATACTAGCAATAATTTCAGTAATAATAGGGACAACCCTTATCCTTATATCATTCTACATTATATGCACTACACCCGTTCTTATATCACTACAATGATTGTTTTCTTCTCTGTGTTGTTGTTGTCTGGCTTCTCCTAAGAAGAGGTCCAAACCCTCCTCACTGCACACAACATATTCTGTGCTGTTTAGCTTGTGTTTGGGACTATTGTCTTTGGCATAATCCAATCTCCCATTATAACAAAACCAACCACACACACACACAAAAAAAATCAAAAATAATCACCCAAAAAAAACCCCAGCATAATTAACACTGATTTAAGATGTTAATCACATCTTGTCTCACCGAGCCTTTCTGCAGTTCCTCACAGCTGGAATCAATTTCCATTTCACCACTGATGATGTGTTAAACTTCCACAGATCCAACTCATCCAAAACTTCTTCAAATGTTTGCAGCATGAAGACCAGAAAAGTGCACTGGGATTCAGAGAGGGTTCTCCCTAATCTGTTCTCTGACCTCAGGAACTCTTGGATCTCCTGACGCACTACGAGGTCATTCATCTCCAATAGACAGTAGAAGATGTTGATGCTTCTGTCAGGAGACATGTTGTGAATGTTCATTGTCTTCACATTGTTGATGACTCGCTGGGTGATTGTTAATGCTCTGGGTTTTTCCTCTGTTCGACCCCACAGGCCTCTGAAATTTCTATGGTTGTTTATTGTCATTGTTTGAATTGAACTGTTTGGATTGAACGGGTCTATGAGTCTGTCATTCATTTGTGGATTCATCTCTGTCTGACCCAGCAGATCTCCTAAGAGTCTCTGGTTGGACTCCAGAGAGAGACCATGAAGAAAGCGAACAAACAGGTCCAAGTGGCCATTTTTACTTTCGAGGGATTTCTGCATGACTCTCCACAAAAGGTTATCCAGAAAGGATATATCTGTGGATGATGATGATGAATAAGATAATAAATAATTAGGATAAATACGAAGACCATTTCTCAGGAACTCCTGCAGCACTTCTGTCTTCTTGTTGGTGCAACAGTGTAACATGTAGACTGCAGCAAGAAACTCCTGAAAGCTCAGATGAACAAAGCAGTAGACTGGTTTCTGGAAGATACCACAATCCCTTTTGAAGAAATTTGTACAAACTCTTGAGTACAAAGAGACCCCTGCACCATTGATACCATGTTGCTCCATGTCTTCTCGGTAAAACACAATGTTTCCTTTCTCTAGATGTTCAAATGCCAGTCTTCCCAGCTTCAGAATATCTTGCTTATCAGTCTCCATCAGTTTCTGTGGACGTGTTTTATGTCCCTCATGGTACTTGTACTTTTTTGGTTGAATTAGTAGGAAATGTAAGTACATGTCAGTCAGGGTCTTGGGCAGCTCTCCTCTCTGCTCTGTAGTCAACATGTGCTCCAGAACTGTAGCAGTGACCCAGCAGAAGACTGGGATTCTACACATGATGTGGAGGCTCCTGGATGTCTTCATGTGGGAGATGATTCTGCTGGACAGCTCTTCATCACTGAATCTCCTCCTGAAGTACTCCTCCTTCTGGGCGTCAGTGAAGCCTCGTACTTCTGTTACCCTGTCAATATATTTAGGAGGGATCTGACTGGCTGCTGCAGGTCGGGAAGTTATCCAGATGAGAGCAGAGGGAAGCAGATTCCCCTCGATGAGGTTTGTCAGCAGGAAACTTACCGATGACTTCTGAGTGACATCAGACACGAGCTTCCTGTTGGTGAAATCCAATGAAAGTCTGCTTTCATCCAGGCCGTCAAAGATGAACAAAGGTTTGCAGACAGTGAGCTGTTCTGCTGTGACCTTTCGTAATATTGGATGAAAAAGATCAAGCAGCTCCAGAAGACTGTACCGGTCATCTCTGATCATGTTCATCTCCCGGAATGAAAGTAAGACCACCACACTGATGTCTTGGTTTTCCAAACCATCTACCCAGTCAAGAGTGAACTTCTGTACTGAGAAGGTTTTTCCAGTTCCAGCAACACCATTCGTCAGAACCACTCTGATGGGTCTCTTTTGTTCAGGTAAGGCTTCAAAAATGTCTTGGCACCTGATTTGAGTATCATGCATGGGTTTCTCCTTGGAACCCATTTCTAGCTGTCTCACCTCGTGCTGGGTATAAAACATTTTACTTTGTCCCTCGCTGATATGGAACTTTGCATAGATTCCCTGATAGACAGTTCCATTTGCCGTTTCATCAGTCACATGTTTATATTTCTTCCTGAGATCGATCTTATGTTCATCTAAAACCTCCTGAAGGCCAGCAACTTGTGAAAGATAAGAAAAACAATCAAAAACAAAGAAAGAAAACAATTTAATATCTGAACAACACACCCAAAAAAAAAAAAATCAGTTCTCATAAATAACCCCTTCAGCAGACACATATTCAGTCTTACTTTGTACACAGCTGCTCCGACTTGCTGTCTGTAGTCCACTACTGGTTCTGGAAGTTTTCCCACACTGAGGACAGGAATCCCCAGATGAAGCAGACTGGTCCCAGTATGGGCAGATGCACTGTCTGCAGAACCTGTGTCCACATCTGGTACAGACTGGGTCCTTCAGCATGTCATGACACAAAGCACAGCAGGATAGCTGCTTGTCCTCATAAACATGACATCTCTTTTGGCTGTGGACATGAAGAAAAAATATAGTCAATTTCCTTGTTTGTGTGCACTAACTAGTCAAATAAAGATTATTCTGATTCTGGTATTCTGACCAGTACAAAAGACAGTAAAGTCAGAGCCTTCATCGGGAATTAGATGTAGATATGGCAAACAACCCTAAACACCAACTTCAAGCCAATTGCAGAAGTTATCACCATTTACAAAAGAGATGCTCTATCCCCACTGCTGTTCTGCATAGGCCTGATAACCCTCAGCCAGATCATTAACAAGACTGGCTATGGATGTCAACTGTGGAATGGACTAAACATCACCCACCTCCTCTACATGGATGACATCAAGCTGTATGCAAGGAGTAAATGAGACATAGATTTGTTGATCCCCACCACTAGGAGCAACAATATCAGAAAACATTAAAACTGGAGAAGTGTAGTCTGATAGTAATAAAGAGAGGGAAGTTAGTCAGAGCTGAGAGGATTGTACTACCAGAAGTATTACATTGTAGACAATGCGGATAGTTATAAGTACCTTGGAATCCCACAGGCTATACCTTTGAAGAGTAAGGCAAGTCCTGAGTAGTCAGCTTATTGGGAAGAATAATGAACAGCTACACCCTGCTGGTTATCAGATACCCTGCTTGGATAATAAGCTGGCCAAAAAAGAAAACAGAAATCACTGACAATAAGACTAGAAAGCCCCTTACCATGTATGGTATGAAGGGTTACATATAAAATCCAGCAACCTGAGACTATACAATAAGTGGAAAGAAGGAGGCCAAAGACTAGTGAGTGTCAGAACTACTATCTAGGATGAAACAAGAAAGAGCCCTGAGTACATCAGAAAGATGGCCACAACTGATCGCATATTTAGTGAATACCTCAGGTAGCACAAACCTGTAAAAGAAGAGGAGCAAGGAGAAAAACTATCATAGAAGGACAGGTCACTGCACTGCAAACACCACCAGCAGATAAAAGAAGTGGCTCATAGCTGGATTAAAAGATGGCACAGAAGCGGTAATTGTGGCAGCACAGGAACAAGCTCTGAGCCTGAGCTCAATAGAGGCTGTGGTCTACCACAACAGCCAAAACCCTGAGTGCAAGATGCTAGTAGGCAGGGCATACATACAGAGTATACAGGAACATCTGTGCAGAGTATGTGCTGGTCCCAAGGTTAAGATGGTTGAGAATGACTAATGACTAAGATCCTGTGAGACTTCCAGATACAGAAAGACAAACTGGTGACGGCAATCAACCGCACATAGTACTGGTGGACAAGCAGAGGAAGAAGCCTGTAGTGATAGATGTAGCTATACTGAGTGATAGCAACACGAGGAAGAAGGAGAATGAGAAGCTTGAGAAACAGCAAAGGCTGAGAGATGAGCTAAAGAAGATGTGGAAGGTGAAGGCACCAGAGGTCCTCGCAATTGGAACACTAAGGGCAGTGAACCCCAAACTTGGATGGGGAGCATTAATATATCCTATAAACAAAAGTGAGAAGATCCCAGTTGCAACCACTGTTGTACCAGTTCTGACTGTAGTGTAATTTATAATTTAAACTGATCTGTGCACAATAGTTCTCCTTAATGAAAACATTGTTCTTTCTGTTGTGAGCTGACCCATACGGTAAAAAAATATATTTTGAAATATATTATGAAATATACAAAAAATGGCCAAAAAATATATGTGCTAAAATACATTTTTAAATATATTTATGACATATTTTGAAATGTATTTTAGCACATATATTTTTTGGCCATTTTTTGTATATTTTGAAATACATTTCAAAATACATTCCAAAATATATTTTTTTACCGTATGGGAAGGGGATTTGGCATGTAGACTGGAGGAGTCTGGGTTCGAACCACCAACCTTCCGGTGAGTAGGTGACCCGCTCTACCACATGAGCTACAGTCACCCCCATTATAGTGAGTTATTGTGTAACATGAAATACCGTAAGCAGATGAATAAGCAACATAATTCTTGCTAGACCTTTGACTCCGTTTTGTTTGAATCCAAATTTTTTTTGCAGATGTACATAAAACCTGTTGTTACTTTTATTATTATTATTGCAACAAATACATTTTAAATAAAGGATACTTTGATATACATCCTACTGTAAGGTTGGAAATACGGTAAAAAAAAAGAAGTATTTTTTTACCGTATGGGGACCATCAGGTCTATGAAGTACAAAAAGTCTCTAACCTTGAGTTTGAAAGTTCAGGCTCAATACTGAAATCTGGATTAGGATCTTTGGGCTGCTCACTCTCCATAGACATCCTGGAGACTCTGCTCTCTGCTGACCTCTGGAAACAGGAACATAGAATAAATCCCACATTGTTCTTGTATATGTTCCTGTTGTTGGGCACTGAGATGACTCTCTATCATGAGGTCGGGTTCATGAGGCTGAAGCTCTGAACATGATCATGTGTGGTATTTAAAACCTCCTGATTTAAAAGTCCTGATTATAGCTGTGCACGAACTTATGTGTTTTTAAGATGGGCAGTCAAAATGAAGTGCTGGCAGAACAGAAGACACAGCTCTTCCCTCTCTTGTGCGATATTTCTGCACACACACATGCTGCTGTATTTGAAAAAACAGCCGTCACTATTACTATTCAACAAGTGATATTCTTCACTATGCAAATACTACATTTAAACTCTGAGCCTGTAAAGTGCTTAGACAATACTAAAACCTCTATCATATTAACTCTGATGTTACAATGCCTTTTGAAGAACTTAAGCATTGTCATGGCTGTGTGCAGGCAGGCAGGGAGAAAAGGACCCAAAATGCAGGACTCGGAGGCAGACGTGAACTCAAAAACACACAGCTTTATTGCTGGATAGTGACAGAACAGAAACTAAACTAAACTGAGAATACAAAACTAAACTAAGCAGG
>VUQG01042507.1:0-22492 GCA_015106755.1 Etia nguti
TTCTTTCTCTATTTCTCTCTCGCTGTCACTCCTAAAACTTCCCCCTCTTCCTAAACAACCAAATGTCATGTTGCCATATCATTTTTTTGATTGGTCGACATGGTACATTTTTCCACCAAAACGAAAGGGGTGTTTTTTGTTTTGTTTTTTTATTTTTTGGTCATAAGCAGAGAGTGCTTGCTAGCGCTGTCCTTAGACAGTAAACGTGACAAAACTATTGAGGAAAAAACAGGCGTATATATTGTTTATCATGACTCTGGTTTTATGTGGCCTATCAACACAATTTAAAAACTGGTATATATCACCTTGTTGCTTTGTCATCTTGAAGTGGTCATGTGATTGGCTTACCACGACTACATTATTCTTCCTCCGCCAAACAGCAGCACTCATGCGATTGTTTTGCCCGCTATCTCCAGATGTTGTGCCAAAAAGTGATCGTCTGCCAGAAAGTGATTGCCGTCCGCGGGAGCGCGCGCAGCTGCTTAAAGCTGTAGCGCCCAGATTACTTACTTAGGCACCGCATTTCCTTGTTAGTAACGGTAACGGCGTTGTAACGATAGAAATAGTAATTAGTTAGATTACTCGTTACTGAAAAAGTAACACCGTTACTTGTAACGCCGTTATTCCCATCACTGTCCAGCACACGGTGAACGGACAGGATGCAGTTGCACCACACGTTTTTAAAAACTTAAAGACATGCTGCACAGAATAAAAAGCTGAAGAGGCTGAGAATGAATACTTTAATCCAATGAAACTAGAAACAGAGACCTGTAGCACATTAAGTTGTTAGAACTTTTAGGTCGAATTACTCTAACTCTTGAACCTTTGAAAAATTGAAAAATTCCAACAGGTCCCAAAAGCATTAACTCTGTACTTTTTCAGTGATATTAGAGTCATTATGGTAATCCCAAGCAGGGCGCCACATCCAAATATCGGCAAATAACACAAAAAACAACACAGCAAAAACGTCTTCGCGGAGCTGCTGTGACATCATAATTAGCAGATTATGGTAATGATCCTAATATCAGTGAAAAGCACAGAGTCACTGCTTTCAGGAACCATTGGAATTCTTTTAACTGAGCAAATGGTTCGGGAGTTACGGGAGTTGCAGATGTTGAAAAAACGGCACAATACCCCTGTCTGATGGCAGTGACAGGTGTGGCTTTATAGGGTTAAAAAGCAGAGCCTCAACCGATGAGGAGACAATAGGAAGAAAGCAAAGTAGTTTTTTTCACTGCAGTACAATTTTTCAGTTTTAGTGTGATTCTGTAGAAACAAGCTAAGCTGAAGGAAGAAAAGCCCCCCTGTATTCAAAGAATGTTAAAATGGGTTTGTTTGGATTTGTGAGAAAACATCTCTGTGAAATAAGGAGGCCTTGGGCTGCAGGTGAGTCGTCTTTCAGGTGGAAGTGATCCAAACACCAGAATCAGCAGGAGGAGCGAATGAAGATCAGGACTAAAAGCTTCACAGTGTGAATCCCCTTCAGCTCTTTGAACATTTTAATGTTGGTCTAGAAAAAACAAACAAACACAACAGTTTTTATTCACTACTCTGGATTCAAGATTCAAAGCGTTTATTGTCATATGTACAGAAGAAATAGCATTCTCTGTGCAATGAAATTCTTCCTTTGCTGTCCATTCACAAATGCCAAGTTAGGCAAGGGTTAAAAGAACAAGATAAAATAAATAAAAAAAGATAAAAATAAGGACAACAAAAAAAAAATAAAAATGAAAAGATAAATAAATAAGTACAAATAAGTAAGTGAAGACAAGTGTGGTATGCAGATGTCGATGTAAATGGATGTACAAAGGAGCTTAATGTGCAAAATGAAGTTAATGTGCAAAGTGACCTGATGTGCAAAATTGCAGTTGAGGTAGGTCAGCTGTTCAGGAGTCTGATAGCAGTGGGGAAGAAGGAGCTGTTGAGTCAGGATGTTCTAGATTTCAAACTTCTGAACCTTCGTCTCGAGGGCAGAAGTGTGAACAGACTGTGTTGGGGGTGTGTGGGGTCTTTGAGGATGGAGGCAACTCTCCTCTGGACTCTGTGATGGTAAATGCTCTGCAGAGAGGGCACCGGAGTCCAAATAATCTTCTCCGCAGTTGTTATCGCTCTCTGCAGGTGTTTGCAGTCCATAGCAGTAGTGCTGCCGTATCATGCAGTGATGCAGCTGGTCAATGTGCTCTACAGTGCAGCTGTAGAAGTTGCTGAGGATATTGGCCGACATACCAAATTTCCTCACCACCAGATGCGTGGTGTTCAGTGTCCAGGTGAGGTCCTCACTGATGTGACGCCCAGGTACCTAAAGCTGCTCACTCTCTCCACTTCACGCTCCCGGATAAACAGCGGCTGGTGAGGCCTCTTCTTCTTCCTCATGTCCTCTATCATCGCCTTTGTCTTATTAGTGTTGAGGGTAAGGTTGTTGTTCTCACACCATGACACCAGACCGGCCACCTCACTCCTGTAGGCCACCTTGTCCCTTCCAGTGATGTGACCGATCACTGCAGTGTCATCTGCAAACTTCAGTATGATGTTCTCTTTGTTGGAGGCAACACAGTCGTGGGTGAACAGGGTGTAGAGGATGGGGCTGAGGACGCAACCCTGTGGGACGCCAGTGTTTGTGGTAATGCTGGCTGAGGTCTTGTTGCTGAACCTGACAGACTGAGGCCTTCCAGTCAAAAAGTCCTGTAGGGAGTCACAGAGGGTGGGGTGCAGGCCAAGTGTAGACAGTTTGTGGATGAGTTTGTGAGGGATGACTGTGTGAAGGTGGAACTGTAGTCAACAAAGAGTACCCCGATGTAGGAGTCATTGTTTTCCAGGTGGGAGAGGGATAGTGAAGGGCAGCAGCGATGGCGTCTGACGTGGATGATTTTTGGTTTTAACCTTAAGGCTGACCTGTGAACACTGCTCTAATGTTCGCTCTGCAGGTTGTCGCCAGAGATGAAGAGTCAGGAGAAGAAGTGTCAGCTTCAGTGGACATCGAAGTCCTGCAGAGAGGCCAAGCAGGTCAGCATGAAGCAGGCGTTAATATGAACATACAAACACACATATTACAAACATGAAGCTATGACATCACACAAGAGGGGACTGAAGGCGAGCAGTCAAAGGTGACTGATCACTAATTCTTTAATGAGTAGGAAGGACATTAATCTGTTTCCTTTATCAGACAAACACACACACACATTCACAGCTCCCATGATGTGTTTACTGAAATAAATTCTGTTTCAGTGCCTAGTGGTGCATTCACGGAGCAGCAGTTGTTTGGAGACGTGGACAGCACGCTGGCAGGAGGAATCGCTGTACTCATCCTCATCGTGCTCCTCTCTGCGATTCTGTTTCTGCTACTTTGGACTGTCCGTAGGAGACGCCTGCAGGACCCTGAGGATCACCCTGGCATTGCCTTCGGAAAACATCCCAACGTGGTACGAAGTGAAACCTTTAACACACCTGAGGAGGTGTTTGAATTTCACACAGCAGCCAGACAGAGACCATGAAGGTCTAATGTGATGTAATAAAACCTTATGTGGGAATAATTCATCATCCATCCATCCACCTTTCATGGTTGTGGTGGTGTTGGAGCCTATGACAACTGGCTCTTTGACCAGTTTTATTAAACCACAGGTTAGAAATCTTTGAATAGTCTTTTATTTGAAATTTCAAGAGGAAATAAATGCTGTGTTCATTCTGCTGAACCACCTGAAATGTGAAGCTATGAGTCAGATTGAGATTTTAAACTGCTGTCTACAGCGTTTCTGCAGCTTCGCATATTCAGCTTGCTGTTTCTGAGGTTTGTTCAGCTCACAGGTTCAGATAATAAAATCTGTGGTGTCTCAGATGTTAAACTGGGTCATGTGTGTCGTCTCTCTGCAGAGGTTACTGTGGTTTCACACGGTGAGTTCATTCTGAATGTGATGTCACTTCCTGTGGTTTCAGTACTCGTGTCATGTGGCAAACAGTAGATCCCCAAGTCCTCGAACACAGCTTTCACTGATGTCATGATTTAACTATTTAACATTCTGGTTCCTCTTTAGCTCCTGTTTATAGCAGGACTTTATGCCCAGTCTGACTCAGGTCTGAGACTCTGACCTGTGCTGTGTGATTCTCAGGTGAGCAGCCCACCTGTCTTCATGGACGAGTCGTCACAGGGCAGCAGAGCTTTTACTCGTCAGTCTGGCAGTTTTCATGGCAGACAAGGAGTCTACACCAGGAGGCCATCTCTGCTTCCTCCTCCATCATCATCACAGCTCAGCGAGCCTGCAGAGAGCAGGACCAGACCCCCTCTTCCTCCTCCATCCTCATCATCACACCTGTTTGCTATTGCAGAGAAACATGAAGGTGGAGCTCACACCTGGGAGGCCCTGAGGTCACCAGCTGAGTCCACAGGTATTCATGGTGAAGACATACCAGCAGTGAACACTGGGACGCCTCAGAGAGACGAAAACTTGAATACCGATTAATCAGAGGAGACGCCGCAGGAGTCCAAACCCGACCAATCAGAAACCAGGAAGAAACGAGTCACATATTCAGCCAATCAGAGAGCAGGAATCCAAACTGAACTTTAGTCATACTCCTGATTCACTTTTTTTCTCCCTTCTGGTGGCCTTATTGGGGGGTTTTTGTGTGTTTTTGTGGAGAAAAAAGTTCAGAAATAAAAACAAACTTTTAATGATGTCAAAGTTTTTATTGTTTCCAAAAGATTAATTAATTTTGTTCTGATAATCAGATCCCGACTTTAATAAATCAGGATTTTACAGACACATTTGTAACTTTGACCACAAGCCAGCCATCTGTCCGTCCATCCAGCCATCATCAATCCAGGCATCCATTTGTCTGTCCATCCATCCATCCTTTACCTTACCCTAACCTCTCACCTGAGGAGTCAGTCCTGTGTTCATGCTTATCAGTCAGGACTATTGATCAGTTTCTTCTTCTTTGGTTGTAAAACAACATGTCATCAGCGCCTACTGCAGCTCTGGAAGTGAAAGCTGAAACTCTTTATCACCTTCCTCACTTCTCCCTGGCTCTTCTTCACACTAAGTACATGCTACCATGTTTCCAGTCAGAGATCACGTGACTGGTAGTCCTTGTGACATCATGTTGTTGCATAAAAAACATTTTAAACACACAAACAGAAATTTATAAAACGGATCAGTGTTGATTACCTGCACTGATAATGTCTGATGAATAAGAGATTCATAATAAATCATTTTTTCAAAAATATTTTTCATTAGTATCTGTCATATTTCTGTTGTGTTACTTTTTATTGTTTCTTTATTGTTTTATTTCTGATTCCTTATTTCTGAATGGATAGTGATTGTTTGTGGTAAACAGTTCAACAAAATCTAAACACTTGTTTTAAGTTTCCGGAAGGAGGAAGGGAGGATCCTGGAGACTAATAAAGAAAACAAAGTCTGAAAATTAACCTGAAGACAGGCGTAACTCGCCGGAAGCCGCCTGACACACCTTCACAATAAAACATTTAGCATTTAGAACTGTCAGGATCTGCATTTGTTGCTGTGTGGTTCTCTCCGGGTTCCTCTCAAACAGATGCATGGTGAGGGTTCCTTGGGGATGGCTATTTAAGTAATTGTGGATCAGTTTGATTCTTTCTGTTTTTTTAAAATAACTTCTGCAAGGCCTCTCAAACACTTTTAAAAACTTTATCTTTAAACTGAATAAAAGAATAAAATAAAAGTGGCTCAATGATTAACTGAAAGGGCTATTGATTAATTATTGATCACTGCATGTTTTAATCACGTTTTGTTAGAAGCTTTTACTTTGTCGAGAGCTGATCTGCCACCGGAAGCAGTTTCCCTTCAAGTTGACTTGACGTCATGTGATCGGACTGAGGGCGAGTTTGTCTCGGGACTTTTCTCCGGTCTTTCAGCGCCCCGCCGCCCTCTGTTTTTTTGTTTTTGTTTGTTTGTTTGTTTGTTTGTTTGCTGACGTCATCGTGACGCCGCAGAGGAGGAACACAGCGCGCAGACTCTGAACCAGGACCGGACCCGGCCAGGTGAGTCCGTCCGCACAGCGCACACACGCAGTCAGGTATCTGTGCCCGTGAACCCGCGCGGAGTGAAACAGTTCGATCAGAAATAAATTCCTCGATAATTATTCACTTATTACAGTTATCGATTCAAAGCTCTGAAGCGTCAGAGGCAGCTCGGGCTCAGGAACCGTTTCCGTGCACTGAGTGAATCCTCTCCCGCTCCCACAGCTCCCAGTCCTTCCAGCATGAGCGTCCAGCCCCGGCGAGTCCGCCTGAAGCCCTGGCTGCTGGCGCAGGTGAACAGCGGCAGGTACCCCGGCCTGCAGTGGCTCAGCGCGGACCACCGCCTCTTCCAGATCCCCTGGAAACACGCCACGCGCCACACGCCAGTGTCAGATGAGGAGAACACCATCTTCAAGGTCAGGTTAACCCTCACACCTGACCTCTGACCTCTGACCTAGCATCTGCTGTGATCATGTGACACTCAGCTAACAGCTTTAAAGTTTCAAAAAACTTTTTACAGAAAATAGTAGCGCGCGCACACACGCACACACACACTCGTTTTCATATCTTGGTGAGGACATCTCATTTCATAATGCTTTCCCTAGCCATTTACCCTAACCATCAAAAATGAATGTCTAATCCTAACCCACACCCCAATCCTAACCATAATCTAATTATAACCCTGACACTAAAACCACATTTTGAGTCTCAAAAATGCCTTCAAGCTTGTGGGGACAGGCATTTTGTCCTCACAGGTAATTGTTGGTCCCCACAGGTATAGTAGCATGCCAATTTTTCTGTCCTCCCAAAGATGTCTAAACATGTCCACAAATACAAACACACACAGACGGACGCATGCACACACATGCGCGCAAACACATGCACACACACACGGACACACACAGAAACAAACCAAAGTAAAAACTACAAGCAGGTTGCCGAGCGACACATGTGAAGAGGAAGTAGGCGTTTGACTTCCTCCTTCCAGCTGAGTTTCGTTTCACAGTTTTTGAATAACTTCAGTTTGAACACAGGTGATGATGTCACTTCCTCCTTCTCTGCTGACTGCTTCCTCTTTTGTGTGTCGTCTGAGTAAGAAAAGTGTTTATTGACTTTGAGTAGCCTAGCCTATGATAAACACTGGAAACAAAGGGAAACTGCTGGCACGGCAAAACGTCTCTCAGCTTCAGCACAGGTGAGTCCTATCTGTTCAGGAGTGAGTTTTGCCCTGGTCTGTGTCTCGTAGGCATGGGCTCTGGAGACGGGGAAGTACCAGGAGGGAGTAGATGAACCCGACCCTGCCAAGTGGAAGGCAAATCTGCGCTGTGCTCTGAACAAAAGCCGCGAGTTTCAGCTGAAGTACGACGGCACCAAAGAGACGCCGGTACAGCCATACAAGATCTACGAAGTGTGCGAGCACCCTGGGAGCACAGGTGGGCTTCACCTGCACCACTATAACCTTCTGATGTCACAGCCATGGTTTGACCTGACGTGCGATGGTGACAGGAAGTGATGATTCCCGTTTTGTGTTTCAGATGGCGCTGAGGACGATGACGAGGAGGTGAGAACGATCACATGATGTAAACAGTCTGGCATGTTTTCACCTGATTGACCGAAACACTTTGATCCTTTCAGATGCCCAACCTGATGGACCTCTCCATCAGTAAGTACACCTTCTTCTCAGAGTCACCATGGAAACACTGTGGCTGTTGATGTAATGTGATGATGCCATGTCTCCTTAGACCCCAGGATGTGTGACTCCGCCCCCTTTGCCTCCTTCCCGGCTCCTTCAGAGATGAACCAGTTCAGCCTACCCCCTAATGGGACATTTGGACCGCCGCATATCCCAGTGCCTCTGCTTCCTGACATCACCATGACCTCTGACCTCCAGGGTCAAGCACACTTCCTCCATAACGGACTTCGGGATCTGAATGCTGCTGCCGCCGCTCAACCAGAGCCGGACCCAATGGAGGCCAGCGGCATGGTGGGTGTCCAGAACCAGGCAGAGCCTCAGAACCACCATCCCTGCAAGTACGACCTGCTGAGCAGTGTCCCACGTGAGTCCTGACCCTATAATGCAGTTTCCCGTCACAGATTCAGGGTTAAAATGCCACCACACGCTGCGCCGCTCAGACAGTTTACCGTCAAACCATCTCTGATGTCACGCTTTAACAAAACAGCGCCACAAAGCAGAGCTCAGGGTTAACTTCACAGACCCATGAGGTTCACCTGTGCGTGAATGCACAGGTGAACATTAGGGCTGTGCTTTATGACCAAAAATCTCATACCCTAATATAAGTCATTTCTTATCCCGATAACGATTTGTTTTGGTGACTTTACCGTGGTGACTGTTGCTAACCGTCATCTAAGGCAATGAAACAACATTGCAGTAAACACTGTGTTTTGTGACAGCACGAAATAAACGAGTATAACATGATCATCCCATATATTTGGTCATATCGCACAGCCCTAGTGAACATTTAGGCAAATAACAGGTGAGCACTGTGAACTGAAGGTGAATATCACGGCAAATCCTCTGATGGTTCATCTGCACATCACCTGCCTGCAGAGAAGCAGGTGAGGGCGTGGCAGGGTCTGTGACACCCTTCAGTGTGACCATCAGTGCAGTGTCCTGTTTGCGTGTCAGGAGCGGTGCCCCCCTAATAATGTCATTAATCTTGTTACCATAATAATGCATACATAAAAGTCCCCCCTCTATTGGCCCAGTAATGGTCCTGTATCTCGTGTTGCTATAGTAACAGATCTGGACCTGAAGTTCCAGTATCGGGGCCGTAGAATGGGCTCTCTGACCGTCAGTAACCCTCAGGGCTGCCGACTGTACTACGGACACCTGGAACCGACCCCAGAGCAGGTGGACCTGTTCGGACCTGTCAACCTCCAGCAGGTGCTGTTCCCAGGAACGTCAGAGATCCAGAACGAGAAGCAGCGGTTTTACACCGAGGCCTTGCTGGACGTGATGGACCGCGGCCTGATCCTGGAGATCTGGGAGCAGGACATTTACGCTGTCCGCCTTTGCCAGTGTAAGGTGTTCTGGTCTGGACCGGGCATGCCCGAACACGGCCCGCCCAACCCCATGGAGAGAGAGAAGAAGATCAAGGTGTTCAGCCTCAACGACTTCCTGCAGGGTGAGTTTGGTCCACGGGTTTGTTGATGTGCCGCCTGACATGTTCTAACCGACATGCCTCTGTCCGCAGGGCTGATCCTGTTCCAGAAAGGCGAAGCCCCGAACCCGCCGCCCTTCGAGATCTACTTCTGCTTCGGGGAGGACTGGCCCGACAAGAAGCCCAAAGAGAAGAAGCTCATCATGGTGCAGGTGAGGGGGCAGAGCCTAAACTGAGTGGCTGTGCTGACGGTTTTATAACTAGTGCGAAGAAATGCAGAAGCCCTCGGTCCAAACACGTCAGAACCAGAATCACACCTGCTTCTAAACATCTTCATGAGTTCAGCTCCACCCCTCCATCAATGCTCTCACCTGGAATGGATGGTTAGCTCATCCATGAGTCAGTCAGCTCCAGTTAACCTTCACTACATCACTTATGTCCTCCTGAGCAGCCTCAGTACTTCCTACTGGCTGATGTTGCTGTGAAGAACCTGTCTGTCTCCAAACTCCTAACTAAACAGCATGACCCGAGTCTGAGTTCAGTCCTGCAGATGCCAGGAAATAGTCAGTGTCATCTCCCATTGGAATATCATGAAAAGGTCTGGTTTAGCTCTGTTCATACATGTGATGCTAGGATGAAGCTGTCGGGTCACTCTGTGGCAGCGTTTCCTTTTAAGGGAACAGGTTTGTGCTAATATTTGTTGTCTTTGTTCTTTGAAACGTACTTCATGAAGTTTGTACTGCAGTAAAACTCAGACTTTTGCATGACAAATTTACTCTGATTACACAAAGTAACAAGACATGAATTACCTGAGCTAATTGTATATTAGTACACTACAGCAGAGGTGGTAAAAGTACATTCTGTACTTAAGTAGAAGTGCAGATACTTAAAAATACTGCAGTAAACGTTGAAGAACTGATTCAACTTCTTTACTCAAGTAAAAGTGAAAAAGTAGGGTTAGGGTTAACCCTAACCCTAACCCCCTAACGCTATTCAAATCTAAATTTTAATTCTCATGAATGCACTCAGCTTGAATCTGTGATGTAAACAAAGAATAAAAAAGTATTTTCTGTTGCCTGCATGGTAGAGGCTGAGTTTGCCTCCACACTTGAACAGAAAACCTGTTACAGGTTAAAGTGGATTCAGCGTGGGGCGAGTCCCAGCTCACAGTGCAGGCTGTGATCAGCTGACCTGAACACGGTGTCAGCAGATGTTTCACAGTTGTATCAGTTAGTACAAAGGTGGAATTCAGTGAGTTGATCTCAGCACCATCAGCTTCACTTCATATTAATCTCTGCTGCGCTTTATGTAATCTAACTTTGACCACGAGCAAAGCAGTTACTGTTCATCATCACAGGACAGCACGCTAACCTGTTCATATGCAATGTTTGAATAACACACAGTTAATATACTTGGTTTGTTATGCAGCACATTTCACAATATGAAAACTCATCATACACAGATGTGATTAAAATGATCACATCACATGTAATCATTAAAGCCTTACCTTCAAATCTACCCTCTGTTCTTCCTCTTCTGTCTTCCTGATCCACCTCTGAAGTTACCTCTCATTCTTTTCTCTCCCTGAGAAGTCCAGCAGCTGGACCATTAGCAAGGAGACTCACAAACAATCTTGCATTTTAAATTAGCTGCCACTTAAAAAGCGTCACTGCCTTCATGCTTCCCCACGCTTGCTCCGGCCCACTTTACCTTCGAGTCCTTCAAGTACAGACACCACAGATGAAGCTGAAGTAACGAGCCTGTTTAAATGTAGGTAGTAAAAGTAAAAAAGTGGTCAGAAAAATAAATACTCAAGTACAGATACCTGGAAATTATACTTAAGTACAGTAACAAAGTATTTGTACTTTGTTACTTCCCACCTCTGTACTTCAGTATGTTTCTTGCTACCTCAGCAGCTCTTTCTGTTTCTATGCACTTTGTTTAAAGAGGTAATAGATACATAAATGCAGATGTGAACATAAAAGTGAGGTTGGAGGTCAAATGTGACATGATAGTCTTGCTTTCTACATGCGCACACGTAAGAATCAAATTTTCTCTGCACAAAGCACAAACCCGATTCTGTAGTAAAATGTTGAATATCTGTTCTGCAGCCTCACATGTAGACCTGTCTGTAGGTGTGTGGATAAACACATGTATGAATAATTGCCTCCAAGCGTGTAGTTTTCCCTCCACACCCTCTGTGCACTTCCAGTTTTTAACCCTGTGTTAGGAATAAAGTTTCACTGTGGGATGCAAACACACAGGCCAGGTCACCTTTCAGTCTCCTGACTGCCTCATGTTCATGGAGCTCCACACACCTGTGGATGTCTCACAGTGGGGTTTTTTTTGTCCTCAGGTGATTCCTGTGGTGGCCCGGATCCTGACAGAGATGTTCTCCGGAGAGCTGAGCTGGTCCACGGACAGCATCCGGCTGCAGATCTCAAACCCCGACGTGAAGGATCAGACGGTGGCACAGTTCAAAGAGTTGCAGAGGCTCCTGCAGAGCCAAAACATCCAGGGGCCCTGGACCCCCACCGTCCCCTGAACCAGGGGCCCCGGACCCGACACTCAGACACTGCTTACTGCACCTTCCCCACACAGCAGGAAACCCATACTGGAGGGACGGTGCAGCTGTACAGAAACTGAACATTTGAGACAAACGGGTGGAGGTCTGCAGGTGTATTTCCTGTTCTGTTGTCATGCCGACACCTTTCTGGGAGGTTTCTGTGTTCAGATTTCAATAAAGGCCGTTGCAGTATTCTCACACCAGGTGTGTTTTTGTTTTTAAACCAAGTAACAGGTCCAGCAGGCCTGAGAGGGTCAGACTCTGCTTCAGTGTTTACCTGTTCAGGTAAAACCTGAAGCATCAATTTAAATGCACTAAATCAGTGAGCCAGTGTTTGATGCCTGAGTGACCCTGCAGGTGTCTGCTTTTGGGCTGTGAGTAAATAAGAATTTAATAATCAGTAGTTTCAGTCTTGAAAAATACATCGTATACCTGAACCTCCCTGCTCACCTGACCTGCAGCTCCGCAATCAGTATGACCTGTGTCTGTTTACATCAGTGATAATAAAGTTTTTTGTATTTTGAATAAAGACAATGGTTTGAATGACCTCTGACCTCTTTACCTTACACACCTCACCAAATGATGGAAAACATCATCAGGTAAAGGAAAGGAGAGACGGAAAGGTGATAAGGACTTAGGAAAAGAGATGCTCGGCCTGCAGAGGATCCGACAGATTGGTGAATGTCACGCCTGATTGGCTGCTCTGTGGGAATTTCCACCTCCTCGCCTCCCCAGCGTTCATGGCTCTGCAGTTCACTGTAGGTCGAATAAACGACGAGCATGGACGAGACCATCGTCTAATTATTAATGAGACGATTCAACTTCGCTCAGAGGAACGTCGACTGTTTCATGTCTGAATGGCACAAACGTCACAGAGCACCTCGAGTCAGCAACAGCACCTACGTGACTCCGGGGTCCCTCCGGTCTGTCACATTCAGGTGCGGTCAGTGGTTTGAGTCAACGATCAGTTCATAGAGCTGTAACCGGAAGTAGTTTTTATTCCAGCTGGAATTTTAATGAACATCTCCATGATCTGGGTCAGTGAACGGGCTGATGGTCGTCACTATGAATCGTGGGACGGTGTTTTCTCCTCCCCTTCATAAAGGATGCTCCAGTGTCTCCTCTGTTAAATCTGGTTATAAAGGAAGCACTGGGGCTCCTTTCCTCGGGGCTTGGAGAACTCAGCTCCTGTCAGTCGGTTTGAGAATTTCCTGCCAGAAGCTGCTCAGACGCTCCCCTGAGGTCTGAGGCCAGGAAGAGCACTTCAGTGAGCTCCAGGATGTGGTCCGGACTCTGAGCAGGTTCAGGTCTGACTCACGGATTTGTTTCTGCGTGACAGTTTAACCGCATTTACATCACACCTGTGTACCATTTAAACCGAGCCTTCTGCAGACCAACAGCTCCACATACAGAGAAGCTTTCCCCATCTTCTCTGTGCAGTAGCATGAGACATGGAATGCTGCAAACCACCAGCTCACTCACGCCCTCCAATGTTCAATAAAGCTGCTGCACTGCCTGCCCGAGTCTGTAACCAACCTTGGAGCATCTGTGATGGAGGAGCAAAAAGATTTGCTCCGTTTGACTTCGAGGATTTCTGTGATGAAGGTTTCTTTTATTTTAGAAAGCCTCTGAGCCAATTTATCAGGTCGCCACGATGATGGAGGAAACATTGACCTCATTCCTTCTAACACCTGCGAACCACAGCGAGAACCCAAACACCTGGCTACCATGCAGCTGTCTGACCAACTGGAACAGGCAAGTGAGGTGACAGTAATAACAGAGACACTGGATGAGCAGTTGTTTTTTTTTTATTTGTTTACAACAAGGCTACATCACCGATGATGTCATGGTGTCAGTCTCTCCGCCTCATTACCCAGAGTTCACTCTGTTTCACTTTGTGGAAGAACAACTAAAATTCAACCAAAGTTAAAAAGGTCAAAGGTGACGCCAAATCCTCCCGCAGCACGCTGCAGCCAAGAGCATCATGGGAAATCTTTTGGCTCCTTTTATGGCACGGACAAAAAAAAAAACCAAAACACCACGACCAAAGTCCAAAAATAAATCTCTAAAAACTGTTGACCAGGCACATCCTCCGATTCACGACCGCAGCTTCCTGACCCTGCCCACCTGCCGGACCCAGCCCCGCCCACTCACCACCTGCTGCAGGTGAGGTCAGGTGAGTTCAGGTGAGCTGGGGTGGACTCATTCTGTCCAATCAGTCTTCAATCTGTCAGTCCTTCAGAGTGAGCCGCCCTGTTCACATTCGAAGTCCTTCATCATCTTCATCCCTTTGGATCCTCGTCTGCAGATGCAGATTATTGCCGTCACCTCTGAATGCTCGTCAACAAAAGATTTACCTGGGGGAAAAAAAAGAAGTCTTAAACATATCAGAGAAGCAAACAAACTCAGGCTGAACACCCACATGAGTATACCTGAGAACAGGCTCACCTGGCGGTGCGAGAAGGCTGCAGCTATCGGAACAGTCTGGTAAACTCTCTGATGGCCCAGCACACCTGTTTACACTCCTCGGCGCTGCAGAATAACAAATGTGAGGTTATCCACTTGTCACCTATGCAGGTGTTCCACACACTGAACTTTATCAAAAACATTTAACCAGATCATGAGATCAATTTTCCAGGAAAAAACTCCTCAGGTGGAAGAGGTTTTTACCTGTGCAGGTGAGCTCTTATTCATACAGTGTTTTTAATACACCTGAAACTTTCCAGTCAGGTCAGGACAAGTCCAGACTCGCTCAATCCGGACTCCAGTTTGTCTGCGTTCCACCGTCAGACAAGCTAGTCTCGACAAAACCTGCCACGCACCTCAGGCACTTTTACCTGAACGCCTCACAGTCAGCCACGCCTGTCCCTGAACGCCTCACAGTCAGCCACACCTGTCCCTGAACGCCTCACACTCAGCCACGCCTGTCCCTTAACGCCTCACACTCAGCCACGCCTGTCCCTTAACGCCTCACACTCAGCCACGCCTGTCCCTGAACGCTTCACAGATATGATTGACTCACCTGAACACAATGTGAGTTCCTTTAAGTTGCTTTCAGAGACATGTTTCCACTTATTACCTGACTATTACTTGCCCTTGAGAGACAGACAGTAGAACACCTTGTGATGTCTCACCTGGTGACCTGTTTATGGAAGTCAGTCAGCTGTTTGTGGGTGACTGTCACGGCGCCGCCTGACGTCTCCTTCGGTAAACCTTTCAGGGCGCTCTCTAACCAACGGCAGAACGTCTGCAACACAAGGACGCCATCATCAGCACCTAGATTCACCTGACACCCCCAGCACGCGCACACGTTTGAGATGCCTGACCATGTACTCACCGGCCGGTCGAACACCATGATCTCCCACAGCACCTCGGCGACATCGGGTAGCGTGTACGGTGGCAGACAGAAGCAGCACGAGTGCATCAGCTGAGTGACGAGCTGCTGGCCATGCTGCTCCATGGCCTGACCAATCAGACGCTTTCTCACCTCGAAGTCCTCCTCGTGCTGCAGACACACAGGTGTTAACGTGAATTCATGTGACATTACGGACGTTTACAGCATGTTCCCATTGGACTCACGTCGTTTGCGACTCCCGTGTGGATGAGGTCTCGGACAAACTTCATCACACTGCAGTTGGCGTCTCGGTGGTCCAATGAGGTGGCGGCGATGGCGCACTGGATGATGTGAATGATGATGCTGCTACTGAGCAGCGTAACGGGACTTCGCTGGACGAACCTGAGCAGACGAGGACGGCGGGTGAAAACGGGCAGAGCTACGGAGTATGGCACCACCTGGCTCAAACACGCGGAGCTTCAGACTCACCTGGTGGCCAGCCTGAACAGGTCGTCCACAGTGTCAGGGTGATTCCTCAGACCGTTCGGCTGCTCCAACAGCTGGAAGGTTGGCATGCAGAGAGCCTGAGGAGAAGGAAGCCACACCACCATCATCATCACTGATGACCAGCTCAGTGAGCAGGTAATGGAGAGGCAGAGCCTCAGTGCCCAGGTGTGCTCACCTGTAGCATGTCGAGTAGTCCCTGTCTGCAGCCCTCCTCCATACCGTACTCATCCACCAGGATGCTACCCAGGTACAGGAAGCAGGAGTGTGGATACACCTGATACACGCCCACCATCTGACAACAACACACACACACGTGATTGTTTCCATGGAAACAAAACAACACTGCATCATCAGAGATCACAGATTCTCTCTAAACCAATCAGAATTTCTGACAGTTTAGTCACGGGGCCCCCTGGAGGCTGGCAGACTGCTTTGTATCCCTTCACAGTGGATTATTTTGTGTGACACGTTTCTACAACACTCGCTTCACTCAAACTTCATTTGATTGATTACTGATTGACTACATCATGGTGCACATACTCAAAGCCAATTGGAGAAGCTCTGATCAGCTGTTCTGGAAGCTCAGAGTTTATTTTTAAAGTCAGAGTTTGTTGAACCTGCTTCCTGTCAGATATGAGGTCTCACCTGTGTGACAAGTGGCTGCAGCAGGGAGGCGGAGCCTTTCCCGACACAGCGCACAGCGAACCTGAGGCAGCGACAGCAGCGCTCCACGATGCGGTTATCAGCCTGGTGAGTGTTCAGAGTCTCCGACAACACGGGCCAGATCTGCAGGTGAGTCACATGACCATAGGTATCTTTATTACATCTATTCAAATCACTCTATTCAAATCAGACTTCCAGGTGAGCGCAGGTGTGTTACCTCCTGGATGACTTTCTGACACGGGTGAGTCTGTCCATTCTCGACGATCGGGTTTGTGTGTCTGCAGAGAAATGATGCGTCCACCATCAGCTGTTTCAATGAAGTTATACTGGAGGTAAACAAACAGGTGTACTCACCTGAAAATCACAGCCAACCTGTCGAGCCACACCGTTGGATCAGCTGATTTACCGTTCGTGGACTGCTCAGTCAGAAGCTAAAACACAAACAAGTAAACACATAGGTAAACAAACACACACAAACACACACAAACACACACACACACACACACACACACACACACACACACACACCCCTCTGACCTTCTTCAGAGCCATGACCTGAACAGCACACAGGTCGCTCAGACACTCCGCGATCTTCTCCAGAGGAAGTCGAGCCAGGACCAGGGCTGTACCTGTACAGGTAATAGTACACTGATGTGATTATACATGAGCATGCTGCATCTACACCACTCACGAGGGTAAACGTGTGTCAGAGATTTCGTTTAAACCTTCTACCTTCTAAATGTGACCACAGGTATCTGATGATGTCATGGCAGGTACAGTACAAGTATGTGATGATGTCAGTGCAGGTACCTTTGAGCAGGCCGACGGCAGCCTCTGTGGACAGGGCGAAGGAGTCCAGCGAGCGAGCGATGTCCAGCAGCCCGTGGAAGTGCTGAGCCATGTGATCTCTGCACACGGAGCAGATGTTGTGGATTGCCTTCGCTGCCGCAGACGCCAGTGGTTTCTCTCGCAGACCTTTCATCAGGTAGTTCAACACGGCGTCTGACAGGAAGTGCAAAAGATTAATCAGTATGCCCAGATGCAACTGTGGAGCTACGACATCCTGAAAGGCAAGGAAGTTAAAACATGGCTGACTGCATCATCAGGACACTGCCATTGCTCAGATCATTCCTCCATACCAAGGAATCTGGGGTTCCTATCCACGACCTCGCTCATCTCGCCGACTAGCTCGATACTCGTGTATCTCACTGCCATGTGGACGCTCTCAGGAAGTAACACAATCTGCTGCAGCACCTCCGTCAGCGTTGGGTTGTTCTCCCTGAAATCCAACATGGAGAACACGTTTACCTGCTGAACGTGTCTGAGAGAACTTCCCGTGGCATTGACGCAGATACTCACGGGTCGACGCTCTTTGCGATGGAAGCCATGATGAAGAGGACGGCCTCTGTGACCTCCCAGGGAGGGTTCCCATCTTTCAGCGTGGAGTACAGCTGAGGACAGGAAGTGATGTTAATGAAAGAATATAGGTGAAAAGGACGACACCTGTCAGCCTGAAACAACCTGAGGATTAAGTTACCTGAGCGAAGCACTCCATGGAGCCAACCAGGAAGATGACATCTTTAACGAGGTCAGACACCCTCATCCGGAACTCGCCAAAGTCGTCCGTGTCCTCCGGGATTCCCTCCTGTGGATGGAGACTAAGATTTTGTGACCTGAACACCTGAAGCTGGCACAGGTGATGCTACCTGTAGGGTGGGGCCAGAGCTGGAAGTCTGACAGATGCTGACATTTTAGTTTGTTTGTGTTCCTGACTTCACATTCAAACTGATTCAGTGATTATTGATCACCCACAGTGAACACACCTATGTGCATTATTCTGGAACGTCACCATGGAGACCACGAGGACAGGTAATACAGTCAGGGTTTAACTTACAGCAGTGTGTTCAAACTCAGCATCGCAAAAACTTTACACAGAAGGATCTGGAGCCATACTGCAGCATGAAAAGGTTCAGGTTCTTGTTCTTACATGATCCGGATCGAGCTGGCAGTGCCGGGCCAAACAGTGCAGAAGCCTCTGGATGTACGGTCTGAAGATGGCGTGCAAAGTCGGGTCGTTGATTTTGTACAGGTGTTCTCCAAGACGATACCAGAAGTTAAAGGAGATCTCCACCACCTGGACCACAGAGAACAGAATCACACACAGAACCATAACGCAGACCAGACAGGCCGACATCCGAATCAGAACACAGGATTAGGGAGCTTCATATGCCATGTCATATGCAATGCAATGGGGTGTGTTCGTACCTCGTACTGGGGATGTCCTGCACAGATCAGCAGCAGCTCCAGGGTCCTCAGGTCTCCCATGCCCTGTCCTGGACTCCTGACTGTGGTCTCCAGGAAGGTCTCGCAGAGCTCTGTGAAGATCCTGCAGTAGTTCAGCACTCTGAGGATGAGAATAGAACAGGCGTGTTACTGATAATATGTAAACAACACACGAATGCGACAATCAGAACTAGATCTGTCCTCACTTGTCCAGATCTTCTCGGGCCACTGCCATGTGATAGGCTGTCTCTAGCGTCAGGACGCCCTGGAAGAGCTGCAGCGCCAATGCCACGTTGGTCTCCACGTTTTCTATGGCATAGAGCGCAGAGCACACACAGTCGGAGCATGCCTCGTGAAGGTTGGTAGAGGTTTCATCCCTCTGCTGTGGAGACAGTTTGAGGTAACATAGAAATATTCACACGATTCCAGACAGAGGCTCACGCTCATCATCGCATCACTGACTTTGTCGCCACTCTCACACTTACCAGGACCTGGAAGAGCACCATGAGCAGCTGGTTGCTTGCCATGAAGTTGCTGTCGAGGACGCCCAGGTTGAACCAGCTGCCCAGACAGCGAAACACCTTAATAAGCATCTTCTCGTCGTTCCCCGTTTTCTCCACGCAGCTTGTCTGAGGACAAATAAAGTCAGAGTCCTGTTTAAATAAAGATTAGTGACATCATCAGTGACATCTCCATTTTTAGAGTGATAACGTTTTCCGCCACATTATCGTTATGGTTTTATTACTAGCCACACCCCTATCTTAATGAGAACATGCAGCTAATGCGGCTATCATGTGACAGTTAAACAGCCACTGGCCTGGTGAACATATATAATCAACATACAGTGGTGTTCAGACAGAACCATTACTGAGCTGTCTGACAGGTGAGAGTCAGACAGGTGTCTCACCAGCAAGGTAACCACGGTGCTTGAGTAGTACGCCAGGTCCTCGATGATCTCCGTCCTCCGATTTGCTCCGATCCTCAGGGAGCGGCTGTGAACTTCCTCTGGCAGCACGGTGAGGATCTCTATGAGGAAGGGCATCGAGCTAATGTCATTGTTGTACCTGAGAAGGGGCGGAGACAGAGGAACAGGTGAGTCACTGACCAGCTTCAGAGAAAACATTGTGTGAGCTGATTTTGTGAATTCTTACTTTTCTATCAGTGTATGAACACATCCTTTCCAGGATGCCATCTGCAGGGCGAGGTCAGCAATCGCCAAAGCCAGCTGAGGGAGAGGATGATGAAGGTCTGAGTTACTCAAGTAAAAACTCTCACAAACAGACTTCCTGTTTTTAAAACCCTGATGATGTCACCGCAAGTTCAGCTTACTTTTTACAGTTAAACCCCTACCCCCCACAAGGTGTGATAACAACCACACAGATGTATTAAAGCAGCTGTTAACCAGCTTGAGCCAACATAAAACCTTGCAGGTAAGAAATATTTCTCAGGCTGATTCTGTGACAGCGCTCATTCCTCTTAACTAAAGCGATAATCAGCCGTTTCCAGGGAAACTCCACCGAGACAACTTTACAGTTGACTCATGCAGAGTACAAAAGGTGAGGATCAGTCAAAATCAATAAAGTCCTATCGACTCAGACCAGATGCTGATACCGGGGGAACAGGTGTGGTTACCTGGGTGACGATGATGGGCGACAGGTCCTTGAGGTTTTGGATGTGCGTCAGCAGCGAGTCTCGCAGTGCATTGTGGGTCTCTGGTGGGAGCTCGTAGAAGCTCGTCTGGATCTTCATCTTCATCGTCTGTGCGGCGAAGTAACACGACTCCACGTCCTGTTTGAGCTGCAGCAGCTGGTCTGACACCTCCCACGCATACATCTGAGGAGGAAATGATGTCATAGCCAGGGATGGGAGAAAAAAAATCAACACAGCATAACATTATATTTGATCTATACAGGGACACAAAAAATAAATAAATAAACTAATTAAAATATGAACAGGAGGACTTCAGATTAAATCGAAGAAGGTACCTTTATCAGGTAACTGCTGTATTATCTCAAACAGATTGCACATAATTGCCAACTTGACTCCATTCAGTTGCAGACTGACTCATTTTATGGCAACATTTATGCAGATCTTAGTTAAATGCTGTTGAGCTTGATAAGAAAACAAATGAAGAGAGGACGGCTGCCTGCTGATTCTGCTCTTCGTCATTAATGCCCATCAGCCACTCAGGAGAACATCTGACCAGAGCAATGGCCTCATGTTTCCAGCTAGCTGACACTGCGATGAACGGTTGATCTGTTGTCCCCAAAGGATCAACCACCTTCTGACTGAACCACCTTCTGACTGAACCTGAAGCACCTCAGAACACCTCGGGTGACTGAAGGCTGTGAGCTGGGCTCCACAAACACCAGACTGAGCATGCTCACTGATCAGCTGACTGCTGCAGGGGGAAACTTTCACCTGCATAAGTTCAGCGCTCAATCACTGTGGCTGACCTTTTACCCCAGGTCACCTGACTGTGACCATGCTAACATGCTAACAGCTGAATAAAAACAAACAAGCCGGAACCGCAAACAGGAAGTCCAAACACAGGCGGGGAGCGCTTCATTTATTCACCTGCAGCAAGGTGACTCACTCACTCATTCACACACACACTCTTACACAAACACACACACAGAAAGAAACAAACAGACACACACACGTGCGCAAGCAGGCAAAATAACATATAGACAGCTACCAGTTAGCATAGCAGCTAGCTCGGCATGTTTTCCTCCATTCATTTTCTTTAGCTTAGCTGTTATGCTAACGGAAGCGGTGGCTCCTCTGAGACTGCGCACTACACTTCACCTGTACGTTTTCACTCAGGTAAACCCCTGAAATCCGCTTCACACAGACCCCCGAAAACACGGAGCGACCTCCGCCCGCCCGGGCCTCTCCCCCCCGCCCTCTCACCGATCTCTGCAGCTCTCCCAGCCACAGCGAGGCGCGCTCCTTCCCGGCCGGGTCCGGGTCGTGGTACAGGGCCTGGACCGCCTGGTACACCAGCGCCAGGCTCGGTTTGCCGCCCTCCATAGCTCGGGTCAGACGCAGGGACGCGGTGAGGCAGACAGCTCGGGGTCCGGGTGCTCGGATCCGGGTTCAGGGTCCTAAACGCTCCGAGAGCCGACCGCCATCTCACAGGCTTTCCGCTGCAACGGCAAACCGGTCCCACCGGAAACACGGCCAGCAAAAGAAGTTCCGCTTTGTCTTCCCGGAAGAAGACTTCTGTGAGAGGGTCATTAAAAAATAAAATGATAAAATAAAATGCAGTATAATAAAACAAAACAAAACAATGGGCAAAATAATAATAATAATAATAATAATAATAATAATAATAATAATACAATAAATTACAATGAAGTACAATAAAATATTAAATTAAATTTAATGACAACATAACATAACCATCCATTTCCTATTGCAAAATGGGAAGCGGATTTATCAGTCAACTTAGACCAAAACTTCTGGTCTCAGGTATGCAAAAAAACCTTTCATTTAATTAGAAATCCCAGTCTTCAATTAACACAATACAAAATTCTACATAGAGTGCACTATACAGGTCATCGGATGTTCAAGATGGGCTTTACGTCCTCCAACAACTGCTCACACTGTCAAGCCAATACACCGGACAATTACATTCACGCTCTTTGGTTCTGTCCACCAGTTCAGAAGTTTTGGCGCGAGATATGTGAAGACTTATCAAAGTGTCTGAAATGTAACATTCCAACCTCCCCTTTAGTGTGCTTGTTGGGCAACTTAGATTATGTCACTACAGAAAAGAATATAGCCCATATGGTTTTCACTGCCCTATGCATTGCCAAGAAAACAGTCCTCATGAACTGGAAAAATAAAAATAATCTTAATTCTAACCAATATAGAAATTATCTAATAGATCATATTAGTCTTGATACAGCCTCTGCCACTACATCAGATCAATCGCTCTGGGCTCCTTTGATCAGCTCTATCACCTAGTGGGGGTGGGGGGCCGTAGTTTGGTCCCACCTTTACTGTTGTGATTGGTGTGGGGG
>VUQG01042508.1:0-13359 GCA_015106755.1 Etia nguti
ATTATTTCCAATGCAGTAGAGTTAAGATTTGAAGGTAAGCTTTCCTTAATAGCACAACAGCATGATGAGACATTAAATATGAATTGGATGTCTGAATTATTATTATACCCATGTTTCTTTGCAGGTGGTGAAACGAATGATGAAGATTTTAAGGCTGAAAGTAAGATTATTTTTCTGTCTCTAAGCATTTTGATCGTTGCTGTGGTCAGACTTCAACCAGACTGAAATATTCCACTCCAATTATGTTTGTAGAAGAGCCTGATAGATGGATACACCCGATGTGCATCATGCTGGGTGGTCTGACTGGTTTACTTACTATGGTGGTCATTGTTCTGGTGCTAAAAATAAGGAACCTACAGACAGGTAGACTTGGCTGTAATTGTTTCACATCCTATCGAAAACTGAAACAAGAAGATAAAACATATTTTTGTGAAAATTAACTCATTTCAATTTTGTATTTGTCGTTTAGCTAAGGAAACTAAGCATAAAGAACACAAGGTAAATGTGTTTTTACTCATATTGTGTAAAATGTATGTCATGATTTAAAGAGATGCATTTAAACATGTAATTATTCTATAATAAATATCAAACTTTGGCCTCCACACGTTGTTCAAGTGAGCAAGCAGTCTTTTCTTCTCATTAACCACATTTATCAGTATCTGACAGAAATATTAAAAAGTAAAAAAAAATAATCCCAGCAGGAAAAAAGCTTAAAAATCATACACAAAAGCACAAGGAATGCATACACCATTGTGACACATTGTCTGCGAAACCTGATTTCCAACAAATTATATTGTTCTCAAATATGTCTCAAAATAAATGTTCCTGGTAGGTTAGAAGTTATTTTGTTGAGGAGGATAAAAATGTCTGTTTCTGCTCTGCTGTTCTTTACATTACAGCTAGTTGTGTGTAGTTTGTGAAATGCAGATGCAACCAGTAAATCAGTTGCAAAACAGTGTTTTTTAAAAAAGTCAATGCAACCACTATTGACTGGGATTTCTTGTTTAATTCAACTAATAAAATCTTACTGAAATCTTATGTCATGTAACTCATAAATCCACAAACCTTTCATATTTTGTTGAACTCATGTGTTTAAAAAAGTATTTTAATTTTCCAGAACATGAACTCAGATGATCTGAACTACGCAGCTCTGAGTTTCCAGACAAAAGCTAAAAGAAGCCACAGGCCTGCGACACAGAGAGAGCCGGAGCCTAACGTTGTGTATGCTGCTACACGATAAGCTTAGGAACATAACCTGCTGATATATTTTTGTGTGTGTGTTGTGGGTGACATGAATCTTGGAAAAAAATAATAAAATAATGAATACAATTTGTATTTAAGGTTGTTTTTTTTCTAAATCTCTGATTTGTGCCTCTTTGTTTTTCTTATTTGTTCACATGTTGTCTGAAAAGAAAAACGTAGACATGATGAAGAAGTATCATATAAGAAGATTCAGAAATAACTGATTAATGCAATTTTCTCCAAGTCTAATGGTCTGGAGGGGTCAGATAATAAGAAAAGCAAAGTGTGGTGTGAGCAGAGCTGAGGTGAAAACCAGAAGGCGTCTAAAATCAGAGCTCCTGGACCATATAAAAGCAACAGAATAAAGATTCTTTATCAGTGATTAGTGTCATCACATAATCTAAGTGTTAGGGTCATAAAATATCATTAAAATTCATGGAGGAGTTGCTGAGACATCATAACAACAAAAATGAAACGCATTGTGCCACTAGATTTAAAGTCAGGCCATCAGCAGGTCTGGACTGGTAATGTGGCATACCGGGCATTTTCCTTGTGGACCAACACACTTTTAGGCCGATATACTGGCCGTACAAGCACTGGCAGCAACCCATTCCTTCATTTTCATTACTGACACTGGACACTGCCTAATCAAATCTCTTACACAGCTTTTAGAAGAAGTGATGAAAAGGTGAAGCTGAAAAGCTTACAGAAAACAGTTAAACTAAACTAAAAAGAGAATCAGCAAAATGTACAAAATTAACCGGTGTGTTAGCTGTCAGTGCTGCCAGTAGTACCAGCTACAGCTAGTAACCAGGCCTCACAGTGGCAGGAGGCTGCTGCTGTATGGAGAGAAATATGTCTCAAAAGGGTTGCAAATGTAAAAAATATGATCCATAAGTGTAAACTAAGCTTTAAAAATGTGTACAATTATTTGTGTGCAACTTAGGCTCACAAACACATGCTTCAACCCACCCACAAATATGAAGCAATTTGGCTACACGTAAAACTATTTTATAAATGTATACATCCAAATCGGAATAAATACTGCTAATTTATGCACAATTTATTAAATTCAGCTTCATAAATCCAATAATTTTTATTTTCAAAAACCTTTTTGTGTGTATAAATGTCTAAGTAGAGGCACTGTCACTTGTTGTTCACTCTCTTCCTGTGGTAGAGTATCACTTCCTGTGCCTGTTCCAGCAAACGGTGGTGTGTTGGGTAGCTTATCTGCGTAGCAGTGTAATCTTCACATGCTTCATCCGAAGCACACTCTCTGTGTATTCACTCGTGAATTTATAGTTACAGTATTCACTCACTGTGTCTTTAGGGTTTCTCTAGCTTAGCTTAGCTCGCAGCCGAATCGCTAGCAGCATGGCCTCTTTACCTGTCCCTCCTGCACTTTCCTGCTCATTGTGTTAGATGTTTAGTTACTCCTCAGCCTCTAACCGCTTTTACCCACTTGGCGACATACCTGTCGGAGATCAAACTTTGGTTTTGACAATTCTGTTCTGAGACATGTGAAGCTAGAGACACCCGCAACAATAGTTAATTGTCTTCCAGGGGCCAGAGCAGGCGACATTGATGGAAATTTTGAAGGAAAAACCATTTCAGGTGACTACATCATGAAGCTCATTGAGAGAAGGCCGAGGGTTTGCAATGCTGTCAGCAAAGCAAAGGGTGGCTACTTTCAGGAATCTAAAATATAAGACATATTTAGAGTTATCTGTCAATCTTTTCTTTGCTACATAATTCCATATATCTTGCTTCATATATTTGATGTATAAAAGTAAAACCATTAAATGAGAAGGCATGTCAAAACGTTTGACTGGTAGTACACACATAATATGTGTATACATGACATATACATTCTTTTTTCCTTTTTTATTTTTTTTTTCGACTGATCATATGGTGGGCTGCCTGGACCAAAAATGCCAGGGGCGATTTATTTTATCCCAGTCCATCCCTGGGAATCACTCAGGTGATCAACAACTTACCCACAAATCAAATAAATGACCACTACGCTCAATCTGAAGCTGTTTAAAAGCTATCCTTAAATATTTTATTTGACAAAAGAAAAGAAAATGATCGGCTTGCTGAGCTGCCTGTGATGAGTAGCACTTCTAAAAGAGCATGTCTAAGAGACTATGACACCTAACCCAGTGTATCAGGGGGTGGATGCTTTAACACCTCCACCTGTTGTATGGAAGATGCATTCCCATTCCTGACAAAGGTGGAAAAACCACAGTATCATCATTCCACAAACCAGAAGTTACAGGAAGTGCAGAGTACAATGAAAGCCATCAAAGCTGAGAGGTTTCAAAAACATCTGGTCATTTCTTACTTTTGTAGGACTCAGTTGTATTAAATTGGTTTAAACCCAGACTTTTTGGCTTCTCCAAGCTTGAGCTTGAGTTAAAAAAAGATTAAAAAAGGAAGTGCTGCAGGGCTATAAAAATAACTTCAACAGGTGCTTGTAAGTGGGATAAAACAACCCAATAAAGTCAGTCCTTTCAATAAGTCTAGACTAAACTTTTGGTATCTAAATGTAGCACAAATTGAAACCACAACTTTAGTCATTGCTTCCCTGAGAGAGACACAAAAATGATTAAGCTTACTCCTGGTCCCAAGCTCAGTTATTCCCACTTAAAGTCTGAATATTCCCTCTCCAGTCAGTCTTTTCTGTCAGAAAATATCAACTGTAAACCCTGTCTCTAATCAAAGAAGAAGAAAGGAAGACTTACAACGCAAAGCAGCCACCAGATTTTATTGAAGTTTCTAAAGTATATGTGCATAAAGCAAACTGCTATGAATTTGTTATTTCAAAACTCAATATAAACTGTAAGTGATGTTGGCTCTGGTCATTCCAGCTCCACTTTTCTTTTTTTCTGTATATGATAATTTGGTGACTCTATAGTCATTAATCTGAGTGTTACAGATTCAAATGTACATATGTAATGTTACGTATATCTGGTATTATTGTAGAAATATTATAACTCCACCAACTTTTCATATTTTTAGCAAACGCATCTGTGTTTTTAATACAGCGTTCACCTAAATGCTTTGATTTTTCAGAATATGAGTTCAGACAATCTGAACTATGCAGCTCTAAGTTTCCAAAAAAAAAGCCAAAAGAAGCCGTGGATCTACCACACAGAGAGACCTGGAGCCACATGTTATCTACACTGCCACAAGATAGACTCAGGAAGTGCCTAAATGCAGAGAATAAAGAATAAATAAGAATAAGTAAAACTTGCATTTGGGCCATGTTTACTCTTTATTGTGTTTCTGTGTCCTTCTTATTTGTCAGACTTTTGTTTGAGTGGAAAAATGTAGCGCTTAGTGGTCTAATAGAGTCTATATAGAGAATAGAGTCTAATGGTGTGCTGTGATATAAGCGAGATACACACATCTATGCTCTGACAGGAAGCAACATCACAGCACCTGACAGTACAACTGAGGTGAAAAGTCAATGCTCCCGTGGGTGTGTAATACTCAGTGGAGACTTTATTAGGTACAGCTAGCTCTGCGCCGTGTTGGCCTTTGGATGTGCCTTAATGTTTTGTGGCATTCTACAAGGTGCTGAGAACTTTCCTCAGAGATTTTGGTCCATATTAGCATGAAAGCATCACACAATTGTTACAGATGTGTTGACTGCACATCTATATGCAAATCTCCTGTTCCATCATATCCAGCAGTGCTCAATTGGATTGAGATTTGGCGATGGAAGAAAGCATTAATGACCTCACTGTCATGTATAACAAACTAGTTTGAGATGATCTGAGCTTTGTGTTGTAGCACATTATCCTGATGGAAGCAGCCATGAGAAGAAAGGTGCACTGGACAAACTGAGATAAGTTGTGGTGTTCAAATAAACACCACAGCCAGTTGATACCAGGGGTCTAAAGTGTGCCTAAAGAAAATATCCTCAATACCATTACACCACCACCCGCAGCCTGAATCCTTAAATAAGGCAGGATGTATTAATGCTTTCATGTTGTTTCTAACAAATTCAGACATTACTATCAAAACGACATAAGAGGAACCAAGATTCATTAGACTGGCAAACTTTTTCCAATATTCACCTCAAGGTACTTTATATTTTAGGGTAAAGACCCTACAGATGACCCCCCATGAGCAAGCAGCAGTGCGAAGGAGAAACTCCCTTTTAACAGTTGACCAGGCTCAGGGAGGCAGCCATCTGCCATGACCATTTGGGGGTGAGGTTAGAAAACAGGACAAAGACATGCTGTGGAAGAGAGCTACAGAGTAATAGTAACTCATGATTAAATGCAGAGTGGTCTATAAGCATATAGAGATTGAACAAAAAACACTCATGCATCATGGGAAGCCTCCCCAGAAGTCTAGGCCTATTGCAACATAGCTAAGTTGGAATTCAGGGTAACGTGATCAGCCTTAAATATATGCTTCACTGAGGAGGAAAGTCTCTCACAGTACCTGGTATTCACTAAGCAGGCTCAACCCCCCTTAGCTTCTGAGAGCAGATGACATCAGACATGCACGTGTGTGTATGTGTGTGTATGTGATTGTACATTTATCCCCTACAGAATGTGGGCTCTGCTGACCTCAACTCTGCGATGAGGCTCCACCGAAAAACACCATGAAGCAGAAGGCCTGCAAAAAAGTCGATTCTCTATGTGCATGATGGTAAAACATGTATGGTAGTTAAGTCATTATAACCATGGTCTACATTTTTGTGTCCGTTTTTCTGCCTGAATTTGTTTTTATCTTAATAAAACAAGAGCATACAAAGTTACTCATAGGGGGAGTCAAAAGGTCTTTGGGGGAGGGAGGTGTGAGCAAAATACTCGTCGCTTTACAGGAAGAGACTGCACAGTGTGGTCTGAGCACTGAACTCACAAGGCCTCTACAGTCAGTAATGGTTCACAGTAAAGTTTAAGAAGAGGCAATGAAACTTGAACTACTTGCTTTTGACTAGATAACATCAGCCTTTGTATTTTTATAGAGTTATTTGAAAAATTATATAATCATGAAATATAATTGAAAATAACATATTTCAATCAGGCATGCTTTGGTGAAAAATAATGTATAAGTCATGACATTTACATTATTGGCAGAGTAAGACTTTGTTGTTTAAAAATCACCATAAATAAAGAAAGAACAAAGAAAAAAAAAAGCACAACGGTTACCTCTTGGCTGATGGAAATTATGCAACCAGGGAGTTATGTGTGTTGGTATTGAATTAAATAATATCTTATGTGTATTCATTTGAATTTATTTTAACTTCACCAAGTGTTTTCATTTTTCATTTTCCTCTATTACATCCTGACACAGTCGGTGTGTGTATGGGCAGCTCTCTTGTCTGACGATGTTCTTGTGCAGTCTCATGTTCCTCCCCCTGTTATTTTCCACTGTGGTGACAGCACTTTCTATCAGCTGAAATGAAAGCCTTTTTCTTGCCTGCATCAGAAGGATAAATAAATAAAGGTGATCTGAGTAACTCTGACCATGACTAGAGGCTAGTTTCGCTGTTTTCAAATTTAATGGTGGTTTTGCTTGACTGATACTTCTTTTTTATCGTTTTGCTTCATCTCTTTTTATTTATGTTCCTTTCTCTCCATCATTTCTCTGAATGCACATTATGCCACTTTAACATTATGTGTGATTACATGTGGTTAGAAACATTCCAATATTATGTCCCCTGCAGAGAGAACGAGAGGGGCAGGTATGTGGTGCATCATGCGTCTTTGAGGAGTGGATGAAAACTGTTGCAAGGGCATTCAGTCCCTTTCTGCCACAAGGAAGTCATAGTACCCGGAGACAACCCATGCAAACACAGGGACTATGACTTGTAAACTCCACATAGAAAAGCCCTGGCCAAGTGATGGAATCAAACTTAGGACCTTCTTGCTGTGAGGCAACAGTGCTAATAACCACGCGACCATGCTGCCCCGTTCATCAGTGTATTCCTTTTGTTACTCAAGTTGATGTAAGATCAAAACAACCCTCAGGGGACCAGAGCATTTCCCTGTGCTCCAACTGACTAGATTGTCACTGCTTTAGAATCGGAGCTGCTAGTTGTTGCAATGTTGTAAGAAACAGACTCCATCAGGAAGGTACTGAAAGTTTAACCGTCAGCTTTCTGTACGGTAACCATTGCCACAAAAACCTCGATGTTCCCAGAAATAAAGTCAATGGTTAGTGTGACTAGTTAGCGAAGATGGTTGCTGAAGTAAACTAATCTTCCCTCTGCTGTGTAACCAAAAGGGTTATTGAGAGCTTATTGTGGAAATGTGAAATACATGCACAGCCAAAGTGTCTTTATGAAATGTCCGCAGCTTTGCAAAGATGTCAAACAGTTATACAGGTAGCATGAAAGCAGTCTGCATGCTTTTTAGCAAAGAAGGAATATAAGCCTTAAATATTTATTTATTTCGGAATAAAAACACAAAAATGTTATCAATACTTGATCGACATTTGTGAACACAATCTTTGTCCCATTTCAGCCCCAGCCAATCAAAGCATGCCGTTATCTGTGTTTCAGATATCAGAGCTCTGCATTTACATTGGATAGGTAGGTCGATACTAAGATGAAAAAGAAAACAAAAAAAAAGTCCGCCCCTTTAACCCCACTATAAGAGCTGTGTGATGCAAACTATCAATGCAGTGACGGGATACATCACATGATGAGAAGCTTCATCTTGGGCACAGCTTTGTTTCTCCACAGCCTCAGTAAGTACCTGCACCTCAGTACTCTCAAATAATGGAATGAGTAACCTTACAAAGTTTAAAAATTGTTGCTTACACAAAGTGAATGTAATTAAACACATATAGCATATAGTGCTGTTGCCTTGTTACAATATGTTACACTGTAGGCTCAGAAATAAATATCATGTTCTTTCATTCCAGGCTGGATCTCTGTCTCTGAGTTTCAGACTGTGGAGGTCCAGCTTGATGAAGACGTCACCTTGGAGTGCTCCAACATTTCGAGTCATCCAAGAGTTCCAACAACACCTCTGTCTTTCTTAAAATCACACAAGTGGATTTATCTGATGTCGGGCTGTATTTCTGTGGATTTTACGTGAATAAGCATACGGTCATTTCCAATGCAGTCGAGTTAAGAATTCAAGGTAAGCTTGTAGAGACGACTTTTGTCTTCCAGTTTAGTTTTATGTTTATATGTAATCCAAAAACAGCTCAGAGACAAACAGGAAATCACAAAATATTATAATAGCCATGGTTCTTTACAGGCAGTGAAACCAATGAAGGAGAGGATTTTAAGACTGAAAGTAAAATTATTTTTCTGTCTCTTAAAATTTTTGTTTTCCATTGTGATCATAGTTATTATTATTATTGTTTGCAATTTAACCAGACTGCATTGGAATGATGTTTTATCATTTTTCTAAAAGAGCCTGATAGCACACACCTGATGAACATCATTCTGGGTTGTCTGACTGGTTTACTCACTATAGTGATCAGTATTCTGGTTCTAAAAATCTGGAAACGTAATAAAGCAGGTAAACTCTGCTTTAATTGTTTTACCTCCTCTTTTACGCTGAATGATAAATCTAAGCAACATATGATAGTAATAATGCGCTAATCGCATTTTTATATTTGCAATTTATTTGCAGAATCCTAACCAGAAGGCAACAAGGTAATCTCTTTTATTGTGTTAACTTAGAATATATCAACTTAATGAATTGAAAGTTTATGCCCTACCAGATTATTGGAATCACACAAAATGTTATTAACACCAGCAGGGTTGTCATGAAGCGCTGTGTGGCAAGCAGGATTAGGACCCAAATGCAAGACTTGGACACTGAACTCAACTCAAGCGCCATTAATGCTGAAATTTCTCTAAAAGTATTGCAAAATAACACAAAAAATGAAAACTGGGAACTAATTACTCTGTGGCTCAACAAGGGAATACAGCTCATACAGATGTCACAGCTATGATGGCGGTCTCAGCAAAGAACACAAGCAAACTGAGGGTTTAAATACATAAGAGAAGAATAAGGCAAAGAGACATCTGGGGAGAAACACACAGCAGGACAGAATCAAATCAATGAGCCAAAGGAAGCAAAACTGAACATAATGCACACGAGACAAAATACTATCTAAACAAAACAGGAAGCATAAACACTGAGACAGAGACAGAGACACACAACCTTGACATTGGTAAACAAACTAAGACAGACTGGACATGAAAGGGAACAGAATTAAACAGAGACCTGAGAACTTGAGACATGAATAACTAAACTAGGAAACAGTGGAAATAAACTAGGAGACTAAACAATTAAAACTAGAAACCAGAATCATAGGATCTTACAACTGGATAATAACACAGAAACTCAAAATTGAGAAAAAACATCTACAGTTCACGATACAGCAAAGGTGTTTAACAACTGTTAAATCAAACTTTAACTCTAAAAGGTAATATCCATCATAGCTGCAGGTGTGTGGCAGGCAGCATTGTGAACCCAAGATGCAGGACTCGGCAACACTAAATTGAACTCCAAACTCACAGCTGTATTGTTGGTTAAAAGAGCTACAAAAACAAAAGGCAAAATACCAAACGGAACAGTAACCAGATATAATATAGGCTGAATGACTGGAAGGACAACAGACAGACAGAAACATCACCTACAAAGAGAACAGAGGGAGAGGCAGATAATAGCTGTGTCCCAAAACCTAGGCCGCATCCTCCTGAGGCCGCATTTGTAAACTGATTACGTCACAGCAATGCAACGAAAGCTGTCCCAATTCGTAGACTCCTCCGAATGCGGCCGACAAATGCGTTCTCCTTTTCCCCAGATTTGACGGATGGGTGAGGTGTATCCTTCGTGGCCCACCATATCCCAGAATTCATAGTGCGGCCCAGCCAATTCCAGTTTCCAACAATGGCGGCAGCTACTTAGTTTTAATATTACTCTTATTACTCTTTCAGGGTCATGAAATAAACGTTTAAGATATTTTCAGGCGAGTAAGTAGCTGTGTAAACTTCAAATATCTGCTTGGTTTATCAAGACATCGCTTATTTGTAAAAGTGCTCCGATGTTTTCGGAGACGTCTGTTACCCACCAGCTGGATAGCTAGCCGGGGGTTCAAGGGTCACTAGAGCCGGCGAGAACAGCGGACTCTGGCACATCGTTTATCAGACCCCTGCGGTCTTTCGCTACTCAGGTTAAACATGATATATAAGTCACTCAGATAACTTAAAAATGTTATTGTTTGGCTTTTTTCAGTGTTTTATTTGTTCCTGAGTAAATCGGTTTGGCTGAGATTAAAGTTATTAGATTAGATTAGATTAAATAAAACTTTCATAGTTATTATAGTTGATTCATAGTTCTCACAGTTTAGTCACAGTTATCATACTTAATTTTCCCAGTTTAGGTTTCAGTTTAGTTTTCGCCACTGCTCATATTGCTTTATTTTTGTATTCATGTTTACAGCCTAAATAAACGGCTCGCCTTTTGTTTGAAACTTAGTTCCATCTCCTTGCCTGTCTGCACTTGGGTCCACTGCTTCATCACACCGGCATACCCTGCCGTGACAAGAGGCACTAAACAACTTTAAACTCAAAACTAAACCGTATAAGGCTTATACTTAAATCATTTTTTTAATGCAAAGGATAAAAAAAAGCTTTTGTATTTAATTAAATATTTGAGTTTAGGGTTTAATGGTTTGGATTATTTTTATTTATTTTTTGGTGTTTAGTTTATTAACAAAATAGACTATACTGCATTGTTTTGTTGTTTATGATTGTGTTTTGTTTAGTTACCCCTCGTGTGTCATAGTGGTCTAATCAGCCATTATATATACCCTTGTGTGTCATTTCCTGTTTAGGTCAGTTATATTTGTTTGGGCAGTTGTTTGGTTTGTTGAGTTCACAACTCATTGCCTGAGTTCAGTTTTGTTTCTTTGACCTCTTTTATGAGCTCAACATTTATTACTTTTGTAAATATAATTTTTGAGTTAAATAAATGGAAACCCTATTTTTCTAATAATTCCTGTGACTCCTCCTGCTTTTTTGAACTCGGTCCATCACACACAGTTACAAATGACACAGACTAATGTGGTTTCTGCATTTTCTTCATTAGATTGTGATACAGTCACACTGAGTAACCTCATGTATCATGGTTAAATTTTTCCAGCTCAAATGTGCAGCTAGTATGTTAAAATAATTATCATGCCAGGGTGCTAAAGTAAATATAGTGGTGCAGTGTTGCCACTGTTGCCTCACAGCAGTGAGATTTGATTCTGCTGCCTGGCTGGGCCACTTCTACATATGAAATCAGGTTCTACCTAGCCTCTTGACCACAGACAGCTGAGGTAGATTTCAGATGCTCTCTAAATCACAAGCATCTGAAATTTAACATTGACTGGTTTTCACCCTACTTTTTTTGAAGCCAAGCCCAGAATTATCTCTCATATGCTGTCAGACTGTCACAGTCAAGGATAGTGAAACTACTGACTCTGTGGCTGTTTTGGTTTGTGACTGTAAATTTATCACCTACAGAATGTGGACTCTGTTTAACTGAACTCTGCAGCGTTGAGACTCCACCCCCAAAACACCAAGAAGCAGAAGGCCTGCAATAGAGACACCAGTGGAAACTCATGTTGTTTATGCTGCCAGTGCATTGAGCTGATTCGCTGTGTTCATGATGGGAAAACATGTTTAGTGGTTAAGTCTTTATAACCCTGGACCATTTTTGTGTCTGTTTTTTCTGCCTTAATTTGTCTTTATCTGAATAAAACAAGGGCATATAAAGTTACTCATAGGAAGATTCACGTGGTCTTCGGGGGGAGGGAGGCATGAGCGAGATACTGATCACTTTACAGGAAGAGACTTCACAGTGTGGTCTGAGCTCAGCTGAACTCACAAGGCCTCTACAGTCAGTAATGGTTCACAGCAAAGTTTAAGAAAAGGCACTGAAACTTAAAGTACTGTCTTTTGACTAGATAACATCAGCCTTTGTATTTTTAAAGACTTTATAAAATTATTCCAAGATAATAATATGTTTTATAATGAAAAGTAATTGAAAATATATTTTTTCGATCCTGCAAGCTTTGATGAAAAACAGTTTATGAGTCACGAATAAAATCTCTGGAACAGTAAGAATTTGCTGATTTCTTATCTCTCTGCTGATGGAAATGATGAAACAACAGCTTTAATATAACATAAGTTGTACTAAACTGACGTCCTCTGAATTTATTTTAATTTCACCAGCTTTAAGGATTTTTTTTATTTTTTAATTTTCCTCTATTACACCCTGACACAGTTGGTGTATATATCAACAGCTTTCTTGCCTGACCATGTTCTTGTGCACATTCTGGCATGCAACAGGTCTCGTGCACCTCCCCCTTTTATTTTCCACTGCGGTGACAGCACTGTGTATCAGCCGAATTGAAAGCCACAGAAACACTAGCCTTTAAAACCACACGCAACAAATGCTGTGCTGTTTTCACCCTTAACTTACTTTACTTCATTGTTTCTTTGCGTGCGTCAGAACAACGAATATAGTTGATCTAAGTGACTTCAACCATGAGTAGAGGTTGGTTTCACTGTTTTCAAATGCATTTACTGAAAGGGTTAGAAAAAAAGGGTTCTAAGAGAACACTTCAATGAGCAGCACTTCCCTTTGTAAAAATGCCTCGTTAGTGGTAACTGACTTGAGGTGACAAAAATGCAACTCAGTTAAGCACTCATGTTCTCTGAATGCATGTTATGACTTTTACTGTGCTAAATAGTCTACTGTGGGAGGTGCCTGTGTGGAGGTGTGGCATTCTCATCTTAGGCACCGCCCTTTATTCTGTGGAGCCAGTGAAATGCTTGCAGCTCACCCCGCTCAGCTGCAAGTATTGTAAAATCCATAGAATGAGCCACAAGCTGTGTCTCAATTCAGGTGCTGCATCCTTCAGAGGACCCGGCCTACGTGGACCGGGTCCTCCGATGACCAAGAAGGCCAGAAGTGCGAGGCTGTGAAATGGGACAGTCAAGCCATCAGATTTGCGTCACCTGTCTCGGTGGAGTTTAATAAACTCAGCCATCTGCTCTTTGCTCCCTAAAATGTAACACGACATTGGAGTAAATTCTCTTCCATCTCACACTTCTGTTTAATAAGTTTCCTGTTT
>VUQG01042509.1:0-14837 GCA_015106755.1 Etia nguti
TGTTCAGTGACAGGTTGCTTCTCCCAAAGTCAAGAACCAACAGACTTAAAAACTCCTTTATCCCACACGCCATCAAACTGTTTAACTCCTCTCTGGAGGGGAGAGGGAGGGGGAACAGGGGGACAAAGGATGGGGGAACAACTGAGCTGTAGTGCCTTTTCACTGTGCAATACTTTTTGTTAATATCCAACGGTGCAATAGACTCACAATACTTGAAATGTGCAATTCCCTTGTATTCTTATTCCTATTTATTCTATTTTATCCATTTGTACACTCGGTATTTATATATGTCTCTGTATTTATATATGTGTATATATGGTGTATTTATGCGCACATTCTGTAACTTCTGTCGGTGTTGTGCTATTGGAAACCGAATTTCCCGGAGGAACCCACCCGAGGGATTAATAAAGTTTTATCTAATCTAATCTCTAATCTAATCTAAGTGATTAAGTTTTTTAAGGATTTAAATCACTAGTTATTAGCACTATTACTTCCAATACAACTACAAATAATAATGTTGAAGATAAAATACCGTCCCAGAGTGATAAATCTAGAATGACAAGCTATAATATTATTATCAAAAAAGTTGTAAGCTACCACAGTGCTCATGAAACAGTAAAAAAGAGTAATTTAAAAACAGTTCCTTCTGTTATAATCTATGGCTCCATTTCGTTGAATTAGATTTTTACAAAAGCAGCATTTGAAATCAGTTGTTGTTGTTTACAAACACATTGCTTGGTTTGAAGGTGCCCTGGTCTGTAACATCACACTGGGCTGAAGCACTGCAGAGGCATGGGTGAGCGGATGACATTAACGATTAATGGCCCGGAGTTGGTTGTTGTCGGTGGCAGATCGCCTGATGTCTCTCCAGACTGGCAGAACGATGATGTCATGCTTTAGAGTATCGATTAAACTCTCCCCTCTAACACATCACTCTGTCTCTCTCTTTTGCTGTTGTTCCCCACGTTTTACTCTTCACATCTTCCTCCTCTCCTGTGTCCTCTTCTCCCCGCTCCTCTTCCCCCTACAGTGACCTCATCAGGTCCATCATCAGAAACCAGAAGTGGCCACTAAAACAATAAAGCCCCACCCCCACAGAGTCATAAAACACATCATAATCAGATGGTGCCTGCAAGGATCAATATTTTCCAGCTAGACCCAGTACCCTAGAAGGCTGTTTTGGAAGCTTCAGTAGGATGCAGAGGGGGCTGATGATTGATGGGGGCTGGGAGTTGGGTTACAGCTAAAGTGCACCAGAGAATCGATAGTTTGTGGAGGCCCTGGCATGCAGTCAGAGTTATGGACTGGTCTCTGGTGGGATCGTGAGCACACAGGCCCTGACAAAAACAGCAGATTGTGTTTCGCTTTCAAAAAGCATTACACGTGTCATCAATTTCGAATCAGCAGTATTGTTATACAAATTGCGTGCACCTGCTTTTTTTTTGTTGTTGTTATGGTCAGTGGTGGAAAGTGTAGAAATACTCTCATACAAGTACACAGATTTAGCATAAGGATGTACTGTAAACCAAAGTGCCTGTTATGGTGCATTGTTCATTTCAGAATAATGTGTTGTATTTAGTAGACTACACTTCTTCTACACTTTAACTGTGATCATTTTCATTAATTTCCATTTATATGCTGACAAAGCTTAATATATAATATATTGTACACTGCATTGTATATTTGTACTTATTTTCCATCGCTCCACACCTTGTGATAATAGGAGCTCAGGTTAGATCTTGGTTTTTGAAGTTTTTAGTAACACCTATCCCATCAATCTAAAAATTCCTGTTTATTGCTACAATTTTAGAAAACAGCAAAGCAGCTTACAACTGTTTTGGTCAAATACAGCATTCCTGAAAATTTCCAATCTAGCCTACGCAGAGCTCATTCCACCAAAACAGCTCTCCTTAGAGTCTCCAGTGACATTTTGATGTGAGGCGATGCAGGCGAATGTTCTGCTTTTCTAATCTTGGACATGAGCTTTCTCTTTGATTTTTACCATCACATTATAGGCTGAGATACTAGGTGGGTGTAATAGGGTGTACTTTGGAGTGGTTCTCATTTGAATCATCCTTTTCTGTGGTTGCTTCTAAGTTCAGATCCTCTTCTCTTGCCTGTGGTGTGCCACAAGGTTCTGTTTCGGGGCCTTGAAGTTTCTGTTGTGTCTGCTCCTTATAAATTTAAGGACAATTCTTATCACTGCAGATGACATTCAGTCATATATCTAGGTTACAGATTTCACATAGGTTCCTAGACTCTAATAAATATTGAATGGCTGACGATGTTATCCATCTTAAAGAAGCGAAATCAGGAGTCCTTGTTTGTGCTCCCAACAGCTTTGTCCTATGATAATGGAAACTCTAGGTCCCTTTGCCACATGTGCTACATTTTCTATCAGGAACTCTGATGTCTTTTGACTCATTTTTCAAATGATAGAAACATTTAATCCATGGTTTGCTTTTCCTTTTATCACTTAAGAAATATTCATAAGTTGAGTTCCATTTTATGATTCTCTGATTTGGAAATTGTTTTTCAGCTTTATTTTGTCAAGTCTGGATTATTGTAATTCATTGTTCACTTGTCTTAACAAACCTTCTTTGGAACACCTACAGGTTGTTCACTATATCACAGCAGCACTTCTGACAGTCTTGCCAGGTCTGATTTAGACTTCTGGAGTGAATCTTTGTAGCGATGTAACCTATAGAGAAATAAAGGAGACAGAGCTTTCGCAACAGTGGCCCCAGACTCTGAAACTTGCTCCCAGTGAGCCTTAGATCTGTGGACTCTGCGATCTCTTTTCAAAAACAGCTAAAAACATTTTAAACTCGCTTTTCTGTAATTTTTTGGTTCGTTTGTTTTGATGTTCTGGCATTTTTTCAAGCACTTTGGGATCTTTATCTTGAAGGTGCGATATAAATAAAATTTCTCTTACTAGTATTAATTTACTGAAGCTTTTTAGCCTATAGCATTGCACTGTCAAAAGCCTCTTGTATCAATAACATGAAAGTGCCAAAACAGGGGCAAAATAACTGAACTCCATCCCTCCATTAGATACAGCCACTTATCTATCTAAAAGGCTACATGGATGACACAGAGAGTGACACAACCAACAGATTCACACTTACCGGCAGTTTTGAGTCACCAACAAGCCTAGCCTGGATATCTCTGAACTATGAAGCCTATAGGCAGAACAAACTACATGTGGAAAATTGGTGCTTCAATGCTCAATTGATGCTTCAATATTAATGGGGAACTTATAAAAAAGATTTTCATAATATGATATAATCATTGACTAGTGTTTTTACTATGTAGAAAACAAAATTGTAAATGTTGTTTTTGTGAAAAAACAAAAAAACAAAAACAAATGTCTGTCTCATCAGAATCAAGGATTTCCCAAATTACCTCCTTTACTGGAATGTTTGCTAATCTTTCTTCGGTTAATTAGGTGAGGCATGCAAACATTTGCCCTTAAGAATCCTTAACTTCATAAATAATTATAATTAATTATAATTAGTGTTTTCCTGTGACAACACAGCACTGCCCTGAAATAAAAATAAAGAATAAAGAAAGAAATGGCAATTCTTTATTTAGGCCCTACCAGGCACGGGGAAAACAAACTCCCTGTGAAATGTTTGTGCTTCAGTCTTTGCAGTATTTATTATTGAATAAAAGATTATTGTACACTAGCTAAAGCTACTTTGAAGTCACTTTGGCCAGTGCTATTAGGGTATGCTGTTTACCAATTTTATTTTTGGCATAAACCTACACCCAAACGAAAAGAAAAGAAAAGAAAAGAAAAGAAAAGAAAAGAAAAGAAAAGAAAAGAAAAGAAAAGAAAAGAAAAGAAAAGAAAAGAAAAGAAAATGTATTATGCTGGCCCTGTTTTCTCCCATGTGAAGGACTATGGCCTCAGGAAGAAAATCTATCTCAGTCCATATTTCTCTCATAGTCACAGTTTAACCTCTAAAAACACACCAAAACCCAACACTGTAGCCTTGCAAATTTTGCTATCCCTGAAAAATACAATTTCAATTTTTTTCTTCAGTTCAGAGGCTAAACAAGCAAAGGATCTGCTCAAGGTCCACTTGGATCCTTATAACTGAGACCCAGCTCAGGAGGTGGTCTGGTTCCAGTCAGTATGTCTCCTCTAGTTCAGAGTGTGCCAAGATGACAATGCCTAAGTGGTTGTTACTGGACTCAGTTCTGATTAATTTTTTTTCCAGTGAACATCACAAGATCACAGTATGTTTCGTGAGACAGAGGCAATGCCCAGAATTGCTCACTACATACTAAATAATTCAGGACAATTACTCCCTGCCATTATATTTTAGCATCAGTGTTAGTGTCCAGAAATTAAAAAAAACAAAACAAAACAAAACAAAACATCCAAAAACTCAGGAAAGGAACAAAAAAGTAGTAAAAGAAATCTAGGTAGCACTTTCTATTATGGCTCGGTAATAAAGGGGTAATAGTTGGGTAACAAGGGGGAAACAAGAGGGTAATAATGTGGTAATTTCTAGGTTATTATTATGCAGTTACCAAATTAATAAACATGCAATATCCAAGTAATATTATGGTAGCAACAGTGGTTACAGTTGAGGAATATTACCCTCAAATGTATGTAATAGGATAATAAGGGCCCCAAAACTGGGGTAACAATGTAGACATACAGCTTTGTAATAAAGTGGTAATAGTAGGGTAACAAGGAAGAAACACGAAAATAATAATGTAATCATTTCTAGGTTATTATCACTCAATTACCCATGGTAGTTTCTGTGTAATAAGCAGGAAACAGAGTTACCCCATTTTGGGGTCCCTTATTATCCTACTACATAAATTTCAGGGTAATATTACTCAACTGTAACCACTGTTCCTACTATAATATTACTTGGATATTACATGGTTATTACTTTGTAATTGCATAGTAATAACTTAGAAATTATCACATTATTACCCTCTTGTTTACCCCTTGTTACCCTACTATTACCCCTTTATTACTGAGCTGTAATAGAAAGTGCTACTGAAATCTATTCTTTAGAGTTTGTCTGAATTTACTTAAATTTTAAAGTCTTTTTGTTTTTTTGCTTTTTCACTCTGGCCTCTGCTGGAGTACCAACGACTAGTGTGTGTTTGTCAAAGTGATCATGTGACTTTTCACAGATTACTGTGTTTCCCTCATTCAGGATGTTTGGACCCAGCCAATTATTCTGCTCGACCACACACACACACACACACACACACACACACACACACACACACACACATTTGCCTTTCTGAACTGCACTGTCAATTGAGCTCCATTCATAGTTAATCAATAAAGAGGAAACGTTGATCCATGATTTTAATTATTATTTGAAATGGCCTATTTCCTCATATATCCTCCCCTGTTTTCCTGATCCTTTTTATCCTTCACCCACCTCTGTCTCGACACTCCATTTCCCACTTCATTTCGCTGCCACTCTCATATAGTTTTTCTTCCAAATTTATCACATATCGCCTCACTTCATCTCTGTCAGCTCCACTTTTCTCCTTCATTCCCTGTCATTCTCCTCATCCCGCCATCTCCACCACAAGACACAATTTTTAGTTGAATGGCATTCAAACAGTGGCTAGCTGCTGAATGGGAAGGCTTTGCTGACACCCCCTCTCCCCTGCTCTCCTTCTCTATCTCTCTCACTCACATACACATATACCCCCATCCATATATTGCAAGAGGGGATCAAAGGGAGCATTAATTCCACACTACTCAAAATATACACACATTTGCGCACACACTCACTCACTGTGCTGAGAGCTATTCATTCATTAATAGAGTCACATGCTGCACATCTCAGTTTCACACATCACTGGCTGTTAGTCAGTGAAAAAGAGGGAATGAACATGCCTGTGTGCATGCATGTCCGAGTATACTCTCAATATGTTTGGCTTTTCTTTTTGTTTTTTTGGTACATGATCATGATTTTGTCTGCACAGGAACATATGTGTGTGTGTATAGCTACAGTAGGCGCTAAAGACTGTTCACTCTCACGCTTGGGGAGATACATTAGCAAATGCATAAATGCATGCGTAATTATGCATGCATACTCCTGTGCATTGTTGTCTATGCACTTGCTTTCTGTCACCTGCTTGCCTAGATCTGCTGTCACATGGCTTTAGCTCACTATCACACGAGACAAAAGCAGTGCACAGGAAAATAATTGTACCTCACATTGCTAGGGGGGGGGGGTTTCACCTAAATTCTGCAGGTTGGAAACATTTTGGTGTCAGACGGAGCTCCATTTTAGCTCTGAAACAGATTCTCTTTGACAGTAAACATGAGATATTTTTTCAGTGGTGTGTTTTTGATAATTAAACAAATGAAAAACTCATCAACCGTAAATGTTTTGGCTTTTATTTACCTTTTTTTTAAACAATCCTGCCTGATTTTTTGATCAGCCCTAAACTCCTGCAAATGTGTCCCTTCCACAACACAGTGTTTTCTGTTGGAAATCTATCTGCCTGTAAGAAATAACACACATGCAGCCCTTATGGATTATTTTCTGCTACGGGACCTGAAATTGGATAAAAATGTCCCTGTTTCTCTGATAGTTTGTATGGTTTCCTTAGCAGCAGATACAAACCAGATGGTAACATGTCTGATTTCCGAGAAGCAGTGATAGGGTTACTGTTTACAGATCAGATGTGGATAAGAAATGGCAATTTATTCGGTCGCTGATATTTACCAGCTGCAACAGCCTGGCTGGTATTGCTTTCACCTCACATGTATGTATGTGTGTGTGTGAGTGTCTGTTTCTGTCTGTGCGTCATCATGGCAAAATGCGGTCCCGGTGGCACCTACTGTAGCAGGAACTACAACAAAGGCAGTTTAAACGGGACAGTGTTTGTATATCTTTCTGTGGACAGATTTTTTTCATATAATAACGTCACAAGTCACAGGTGAGTGTGGTTGAGAACAAAGCACTATGTTGCTACCTTACTGTAATATGGTTCTTAAAACTTAATTTTATGAAAGATAGAATGTATATATTGCTACTGTATATAATGTATATATGACATTACTGTATATATGGTTAACTGGATGGGTATGCACAGATCAAGCTACGACCATCAAAAATGAAGCAAACGCAAAAAATATAAAAACTGCTGTTTCTCTAGATGCCACTTGATGCCAGAAGTCAGTTCCCAAACACTCCAATGTTAAAATGCCAAACCTTACAGCATTAAAAAGCATGTTTACAGCTTTGGTGAATTTTTAATATTGTCATTCACCTTCCTGGATAATTGACTCAGGGGCATGGCCCTGCTGATAACCAGATGTCCCTATGTCCCTTAAAGTCTGTTAGGCCCCATCCACTACTTTGATTCATTTAATTGGACCTCTTCACTGTTTGTGTGCTGTTTAACCCTTTTGGAGCATTTGTATTGGATTTTCTGACTGTGGCGTGCTCTGTGATACAGACTAAGAGGTGGCTGTAGCTCAGGAGGGAGAGCAGGTTGTCTACTAATTGGAAGGTTGACGAGTCAGTCTGTGGCTTCTCCAGCAGAAGCTGCTCTGATGTGTTCAGCTGTGTGTAAATGTTAGACACTAAGCATTGAAAATAGTGAGTGTGTGAGTGTGGAATGTTGTATAAAGTAGGAAAGTGCCATATAAGAACTATTCCATTTATCATGCAAGAAATTTGTGTTTCATTTTTGGTGATTGAAATTCTAATATTTTATTAGTCTGATACTAATTAGCTGATATGTGTGTCTCTGTGTTGTATCTGGTATATGTAGTTTGTTGGATGCAGTTTGCTAAACAAGCTTAGATAGCTATAGCCACCTCTCTCTTTTTTTACTCTCTTTGGTAGAGACACCGCTGTACTTAAGTGAAAACTTTGGTACCGCCACCAAGATGTTACTCAATAATTTCTGGACTCTGCATTTCATCTAGAAAATATGTTGTCAGTTTTCAATAAAATGCTTTATTTACTGTCTGTTTTTTTTTTTGCATCATTGCAAAAACCCAAGTTATAATAAACATCACTCATTCTTCAAATGTGCTCTACAGATACAAGCGTCCTAGAAGACACGGAAATTCAATAATGACACAGGAGCCTTGCCTTTATTCCTCTGAATATTGAAAAGTTTAAGTACAAATACCTGGGTGTTCACCTCAATAACAAACTGGATTGGTCCACGAATACAAATGCCCTTTACAAAAAGCGCCTAAGTCGTCTTCACCTGCTACGGCAGCTGAGATCCTTTGGGGTGAACAGGACTCTTCTAAGGACGTTTTACGACACTCTGGTGGCGTCTGCTATCTGTTATGCTGTGGTCTGCTGGAGTGGTGAAATGGCAGAGAGGGACAGGGGGAAACTTAACAAATTGGTCAAGAGGGCCAGTTCATTCCTGGACAGTCCGCTGAAGTCCATCAAGCAGGTTGGGGAGGAGAGGATGTTGTCTAAGCTAACATCCATCCTGGACAACACCTCCCAACCCCTGCATGAGACTGTACGAGCATACGAGCACTGAGCAGCTTGTTCAGCAGTAGACTTTTACACCCACAGTGTAGGAAGGAGCACTACCGCAGGTCATTCTTCCCAGCAGACTCTATAACACAGTTTAACATGACTCATCACCAGTTTAATTGACATATCATATGTTTTTAATTGCTGCTACTCATTTGCAGCTTGTTTGCACACTGTATATTTCCCCAGGATAATTCATACATCCCCCCCACATTTATGTGCATATCTCTGTACACTTTTATACATATCTCTGTACATTTTTCTGTACATTGTTATCTGTACATTTGAATTTTGGTTTTTTATGTATATAAGACTTATGTGTATCTATATTTCTCTTGCTATAAGAGCTGCGTAACACCCAAATTTCTCATTTGTGGGATAATAAAGGTTTATTCTATTCTATTCTATTCTAATTGTAATTGTAGAAACATGGCGACTGACCAGATACTTATTCTGGATGGCATTACCTTGGCTTGGATGTGAGAAATCATTGCGTTCTTTTTGACCAGGATATGTCCTTCAACTCTGCGAAATACATTTGTTACTTCTAGGCTGGACAATTGCCATTTGATATTATCAGGTTGTACAAAAAAATTCCTGAAAGACTTCAAATAATCCAAAATACTGCAGCAAGAAATAGAGAGCATATAGTTCCATACAATCCTAACAGAGCACTTTGCTCTCAGATTCCCTCTACTTTTAAGATTGAGAGTGAAACTTTCCTTTTGGATAAAGATTATAGTTTGGGCTGAGTCAGTCAGCCCTGAACCCACTCTTCCTTTTGCTGCTACAGCCTCAGACTGTGCTACACTGTTTCTTTTTCACTCACCTCTTTTAAGTATTATTATAACACTGCTGCATGTCATTAAATGCGCTCTGTCCCCTGAATCAAAGGGAACCAAAACTGAACAAATGTTTAACAGAAATGATGGAGCTGACCACAACCTCACTATCAAAATCCTTGAGCAGGCCTGCAGCTTCTGCTTTCCCCTTTTTACCAACGTGTTTAATCAACACCTTCAACTTGCAGTGAACTGCATATGTGTGATTAACCAGAAGAGAGACCTACTTTTTCCTCATCACACAGACAGCACCGGGGTTTCAGCTGTAAGCACTGGTCTCGCTCTATATCCAGTGTGTGTGCTTCGACATGTATAGGCCAACCGCTGAACAGCTTCCACTGTAATTAGACACACACTGCCAGAAGATTAATTCATGCTATGAAATAGAACAGACAGAGAAATGAAGGGAGAGAATAAGAATGAATCAGCCAGAGTGGAGTGACTTAACAGATTATGGCTGTGTTTCAGAACTAATATGTTTATTAAGGTGTAGCTAAACCTTAGTAAGCCATTATAAAAACTATGTAGACCCTACTTCTATGAAATGTGTGTAAATCTTTTAGTGATTCCCTGTAGATTTTTTAAAAACTTGCTTATAATTGCGATAAAATTGCCTACAAACACACAGGAATCTTCTCTAATAGTAATCATATGAAGTAGCTATAAAAGAGAACAACAAGCTGATGAAAACATATGTTTCCAAACATTTGATGAGCACAGTGAAAATGGTTGAGGTGGGGCTACAGTTTCTGCTGCTTTTACATGGACTTTATGTCATGTAAGGCAGCTGTCTAAACAACGTTGCCCAGACTTCCATCTCCCCAGCCAACGCCTCCAGCTCTTCCAGGGGGCCACCAAGCCATTACCAAACCATCAGAGATATAATCTCTCCAGTGCATCCTGAGTCTGCCTCTGAGGCTCCACCAGCTTGGACTGAAAGCCTGAAACATCCTAGAAGGCATTCTGGTCACATGTCCGAACCACATCAATTGGCCACTTTCCAGCCATATGTGCAACAGTTTAACCAGAGGCCTTGTCCTCATTCTACCTCTAAAGTGTGCAATCCAAAATGTTATATTTTATGTTATGTAGATTTAAATATGGTTTTATTTTATCTCCTACATTATCTCATATTATCTCCTTAAAGTTCTTAGTCAGCAACATTTACTGTATATGATGATCTACTTGGGCTACTTTATTAGTAATGCTCATTTAGTTTTCATTCCTCTGTCATATCTGTCTCTTTAGCAGCAATATGCTTAACTATGTTCACCAGCCAGCTGCCAACTTTGTTTGTAGGGTCATGCTTGTAATAACGCTCCAGTGTTATTGGAGCTGTTTTTTGATGTAAAACAATGAGTTGAAAGATTCTTAAAATAGTGTAGAGTTGGTTGGCAATTATCTGTAAGTTCATCAATATGCAAAGGTAGTTTCTGACTAGATAAGTCAGCCCAGGCTTTCTCAATGTGAATACGTATGAGCGCTTTCACATAGAAGGAGTCGGGTAAAAAAAATACCACCTGCAAACAGTGACCAGTCCAACAGTAGCAGCTAATTTTAGCAACAATAATGTGAAGAGGTTCAACACATAATACAGGCTAGAAACAGCACAGCTGCTGCAGCCAAAGCAACAGTGTGAGTCTGATTGGACAGCCACTTAACACTGTATCCCTATACTATTAAAAAAACAACTCTATGAACACGTGTGTGTTTTGGTTTGTCAGTAATACTGGAAAACTCTAGTCTAGGCAAATAAAGTACAAATTAAAAAACCTGACAAACAAATGCAGCGTATAGACTTATCAGTATTCCTGCCCTGTCATTAAGACACAAATGATCTGACTACAATTAGACCTGCATATTCTGTTAAACAAATGTGTTTTTTAAATGTATTCAAATGTCCTGCAAAGTTTTAGTCTTTTGTTATCTGAAGTCCTGTTGGTGTTAAGAAGTCCGAGAAAAAACCCCCAAAAAAACAGTACAAAGTGATTAGGAGGCGTAGAGTTTCAAATTTTAAGTTTAGCAACAAGGAATAAAAATGCTTTAAAATTCCTTGCAGAGAAAACAAAGGGTTTTCCATTAGGTGGTAGTACCTGGTCCCAGGTACTTTTTTAGTACCTACTTGGCCGGGGCTGGCCAGACTGCATGCCACCAATTGGCCAGCCATTGACATCTCTCGATGACTCATGAGCAACTCCTTCAAAAAAATCAAAACTGTAATTTTTGAAATGCAGCAATGAGTGAAATGGCTACACAAAACCATCACCATGGTCCCAGAGTCTAACAAAAAGCCACAGATTGAGCAGCAGGTATGCCATCGCGTCAGCATCCTCCATTGTTGTGTTGTGTTCTGTTTGTGTCACATACAAATGACATTATGGACTTTCGGATATGACCCCATGCACATGGAGGTGGTACTCAATTGTAATGGAAAATTATTAAAACCAGTAGAGTAGATCCCAAAAGTTGATTCTGTTCATCTGGACGTAGCGTTTTCAGTAGGAGAAACGTTTCGTCACTCATCCAAGTGACTTCTTCAGTCTCAGCTGACTGCAGGTTTCCCCAACATTATAAACAGTACATTTGCATAATGACTGACACTAGCACCACTGAATGAACAATGGGGTGTGAGGTCAAAGACCATTGATCAATGACAATTGATAAATAACCATGAGTGCCATTCACAGAGAGTTGGGAATGGCTGCAGTCACAGCATTGTAAGATGGTGAAAGATGTACCCTTAGGCCGATCTAAATGGCCTCCTTGACTCCCCGCTTAAACCACCGTTTCTCCTTGTCCAGGGAGGAATTGATCAGTTGATAGCCTTTGATCAGTAGTTGTTGATCAATGGTCATGCCAATTTGTATATTAATGATCAAGAAACTGACCTCAGAGCAAATTGTTTTCCAGTGGGGCTACTTTCAGTTTTTCCTGCTGAAATGCTACGTCCAGATGAACAGAATCAACTTTTTGGGATTTCCTTACCTGGATGATTGAGCATGCATCAAGACAATTAAAGCAGAGTGACATTGAGAAGGCACTATTGGAGAAGAGGTTTATTCAATTCAATTCAATTCCATTTTATTTATATAGCGCCAAATCACAACAACAGTCGCCTCAAGGCGCTTTATATTGTGTAGTAGATCATAAACTCTATGTGTAAACATAGAGTTTATGATCTGAGCGATCTTCCAGGAATTGTGACACTCTTTTCCAGAGAACTAATTGGTGAGCAGGTGTTTCTTTTGTGCATATGATCTCTTCCGTTGAACTTAATCTGCTCTGGAGCAGGAACTTTGCAGTACTAGTTACTCCTATAAGACTCAGGGTTACATCTGAAATCACCTTGGAGCACTCTCTTTTCTGCTTTTGGTTTGGCAAACAGTGACACACAAAGCTGATCAAAATTAGTCTAAGATTGGATGCTGTGTACAAATGAAAAAGCAACATATGAACAGCTTGCTAGCACAAATAAAACTATTATATCTATTTATGTTTAATTACCTTGCTTTTCCAGAATATTGTTTTTCTCCCTGAACGCTGGTGTTTTTTTCCCCCTCACATAAATAATATTTGGGGGGCACTCAACCTAGATAAGACAACATTTGTAGATTCCCTAAAAGCCAATGTAATTGTGATTCGTTTCCACAGTGGTTTGAACAAATTAATTGGAAAATGGTTCAGTATGTAAGTCCTCAGAGAAATTATTTGAAAACCACAAATATACAGCTGACCACTCATGAGTGGTTTGGTCCAGCCCTGAAGAAAAGAAGCAGGAAAATAATCAGAACAAACCCAGAGCCAAACAAGTGCATCAATAGACATGACTCAACCCTCTTTGGAGTCTGTCCTTGTTAGACCACTGTGTGTTTTATTATTATTATTACACTGTATCTCTTTATAGGGCTTCAACAAAAAATACTCAAGGTTAAAAACAACCAAACAAGACCATAACTGATTTCATCATTAGTGCTATTTTTCCAGTGCAGAAAAGTAAGGCACACTCTCTACATAGAAACTGAAAGTGGACAACATTTAGAGTAAATGAAAGATATTCATAGTATTAAAGCTGTACTGAGGCTTTCCACTCATCCCAGAGCATGAAACATTAATTTATTTTCAGTTATCCAGCCTCTCAGAGCACAGTCGAACTCCAGGCCTCGAGGGCCGGTGTCCTGCAGGTTTTAAATATCACCCTGTGTCAACACACCTGAAACAAATGATTAGTTCATTACCAGGCTTCTGGAGAACTTCAAGACATGTTGAGGAGGTAATTTAGCCATTTAAATCAGCTGTGTTGGATCAAGGACACATCTAAAACCTGCAGGACACCGGCCCTCGGGGCCTGGAGTTCGACACCTGTGACCTAAGTCGTCCTCATACTTAGCCAAAGGAAGGAGCATTCACACTGGAAGACCAGACACTTTTATATGTAAATGAAATGCAGCAACTATGATGACAGATGAGATAACCTTTAGGAATGAGAAAAGGTGATGAGTTGAACTCAATAGTGTAGTACTATTGACAGCCATGATGGAGTGGTAGCTCTGAATGTTCAATACTCTGACCAATAGTCAGCTACAAACGAGTGATGAGCATTATGGGGACTGGGTGTCAGGATCCATTAGAAGAAAGACAATCTCCTGATATTTAAACAAAAAAACAAACAGACATTGGGAACCTGTGTGAAATGTAAATAAAAACTGAATGCAAATCTCATGAAACCATATTTTATTCACAGCAAAACATATAAAACAGATCAAATGTTTAGAGAAATATTGTCCCATTCTTGTCCACTCAACAGCCCTGGGTCTTCTTTTTAGTAGTTTTCATTTCAAGATGCCCCAAATGTTTTCAGCTGGTGAAAGATCTGAACTGCTGTTCAGCATCTGGACATTTGTCTTCAAAGGCCATGCTGTTATGACAGATGCAGTATGTGGTTTAGCATTGTTTTGCTGAAAGGTCCTCCCCGAAAAGGACTTACAGATGAGATCATACATTGCTCTAAAACCTGTATATACCATATTTTTCGGACCATAAGGCGCACCAGATTATAAGGCGCACTGTCGATGAACGGGTCTGTTTTCATACATAAGGCGCACCGGATTATAAGGCGCATTAAAAGAAACAAAACAGTCAGATAAGTCAAACTTTACTCAACTCATTCTTCTTGCTTCCTCCACTTCCGTACCATTCATTCATTAATGTTGAATTCTCTCAAAGCTGCTCTATTCCCATGTTGTTGCAGTATATTAATGACTAACCTCGTATTGTGGATGGATTATCTCAGTTGTTCTCCTGACTGAAGTTTGGTCCGTTTACAGCATCCTGCCATGCGATTGCATTTGTGCCTAACCATCGGGAACCCTCACATTAACTTTTATCGAGTGGAAAAAAGTTAGCGTTCATCCTCCAGCTTCACTGTGTTTATGTTATGCTAACATAGCTGTGTTGCTAGCGATCTCGTAGCACATCATTACAT